>LBNU01034154.1:15000-48359 GCA_014162995.1 Artemisia annua | reverse complement strand
ATATTGGTGTAATATGATCTCGTTAGTATAGACAATACTCCGTAATATTTTACATATTATTATAATATTGTTAACATAAATCAATCATTTAATATATATTGAATGTAGATAGAATTAAACGAATATTTTAACCTACGCATTGCGGCGGGGCGTTTTTATATTACAGTGTTGCAGTCGTTAGAAGAACATTATATTATGCGATATCACCGCAGTTAAATCAAGGTTTGAACATTTGATATGTATAAAGATTTGTACTGCCAATTTTGTTTTAAATGAACAATGCGCACACATTAATCTTCACTTTAACTAAAGACAATAAGAAGTACACGGTCGTCGTACATACAAAGTGTGTACGTTCATTTATGATCATACACCATACTTACCACAAAGCTTATACAATCTCAAACCCGTACCAACAAATTCTCAAATTTAAGAAAAAATAATAACAAAAAAACTTGATCTAGTTGGAGTAAACAAATCATAAATGAGGGTCTAACCAAAGAAAACATCGACCATAATAAACAATTACAACATACACAACTCCACTTTGAATCACCTTCCACACACAACTCAAAGTAGTCAAAACATAAACAAAACACACGTATAATCAGAATTGTCCACTAATAACCTCAAAACACGAACATTATAAATTTTTTAAATAAGAACCAATAGAAACCATTTACGCATATTTTGTGATTGCAACATATAATACTGAAAATGCTTATGTAAACTAACCTGAAACGATAAATTGTAAGCAAAATCTTGTGTTGTTGAAGCAACTTGCAAGCTGACATGAAACAACTTGTAGCAAACTACATAAAATCAACACTCGTTATAACACATCACACTTATCACAAAGGTAAACAAACACACTCGCACATCCACAAGACCACAAACTAAAAAAAAGAACCGAGATACCTTACATTAGACTGCAATGAAACCTTGCTACCGATTCTTGAAACACCAAAAACCTGAGCCGCTCACTAATCTTCAATATGGGATTTTTACAAATTACATGCGATTTTTACAAATCATGTATGATTTTTCTGGGTGGAAATTTTGAAAAAGAAAAAGTAGTCGAAAGTATATAGAAGTGCATATCAATAGAAAGATAATTTAATCTCGTCGCGATCGTATGATTTTTTCGCATAATGATTAACGGTTTGCGAGATATTTAATTTTTAAGAAAAAGGTGAAAGTTTATTTTTCTTGTTAAAAAAAAAAAAAAAAAAAAAAAAAAAAAANTTTTTAAGGAGACATAATGTGTTGTTACTATTTATTTTTACAATATGTATTTTTTCCCCATGTACTCTTAGGCTACTCGCAGTGATCGTCAAAGGGCAATGTTGACCGACTTTGTGCTCTGGTCATCCCCACTATGGGCAAAAGGTCAATATCGGTTGAGGGTCTCCAATTTTCACAAGTCGGTCGAAAGTCCGACCGATTATTTACACACACAAATGGTATTTTTTTTTATTTTTGATTTTATATATTGAATTTTGAATATGAGTTTTTGAGTGTGTAGTGTGTTTATATGTATTTTTGCAGACTAACAACAACGAAGACAAAGAAAAAAAGAAAAAGTTTTACGCTTTTTTGTGATAAATGATTTTCTATGTTTAGTCATTCTTGTATGGGTAGTGATATCTCCACATAGAAATTTACTTCATATACATAATTTTAGTGGGGCCTACATAAATTTTATTTGGAAAATTTATGTGGGTCCCAATAAATATATGTGTATGAAGTAAATTCTTATTTGGAGATATCACCTCCCTTCTTTTATTAGTTTTTTAATTTTTTTGCTTTTTTTGAACAATTTTTTAATTTTATCTAGCATGGCCCTGATATAGATTTGGTTTACATTTCATTGTTTATTTTATTCAAATTATATAATGTGTTTAACAAAATTTGTTGTTTATATTTTCATAAGTTTTTAAAATATTTGAAATTAAAAAAAAATAATAATAAAAAAACCTTGATCACCGACTGTGGCAATTTAATCGTGTCTAATAATCGGAGAGAGAAAGCTGATGTGACAGAATCATGCTAAGTCACGACTGTGTCCGGCCTAATACATTTCACGAATATCCTCGTAATTGATTAAGGGTGCAAATAGTAATTTTGAGTGCCATATTGCCAGACTGACTCCATGATACGATTTTGTATTACTCGATGGCAGCCCCTGAGAATGGTTCAGGACCACATATTTTTCCAAATAATTTCTTATTTTTTTATTGGGATTTTTTTTTTTCCCTTCCTCCTTGTAAACAATTTGCCAAATTGGGTCCATTTAACTACTTAATACGAGTCTACCACTACAAATGTATAACCAAAGGGTTAAACTGATCGACTAACATATACTGTAACTGAAATAGATAAAGCAATATTTCCTACTATTAGTTTAGTTGGTTAAAATTCAAATGTACAAAAATTTAGCAAGAAGCTTTTTGTGTTCCCCAATCCATAAGCACATTATCTTGGGACCTACTATATACCTACATGTGTTGTATAAAATTATTTGCATAAGATTAAAGTCCCTTTTTATGGCCTACAAGAAAAGTAGGTGAAAGGGATGTCTTTTTGCCAAGAAAAGCCATTTCTTATGTTACCTTCCAAGACATTATATCAACTCTCTCATGTCTATGTTCACTCAAACTAAAAAAAAATAAAATAAATAAATAAATAATAATAATAATAATAATAATAATAATAATAATAATAATAATAATAATAATAATAATAAAATCAGAGTATAAGGCAAATTGTGACATAATAATTAATTCACAAAAAACTCATTGGAATAGGATCCTCTAAAGTTGAGAGGATCAACTTCACTAAAGTTAGGGCATTGAGCCATTGGCTCAAATCAAAAGAATGTTTTGATTTGAGTCATTGGATCAAATCCAATAGCTCACAATCATGCAACTTTAGTGAAGTTGATTCTCTCAATTTGAGAGGATCCTATTCCAAACTGATTTTGGGTAGAGTATGATTTCTTCTCTTCTTGGAACAGATATAAATTTATAGGAATTAGTAAATTGGTAAGAAGTAGGTTGGAACTTAATGCTAAAAAAATCTGTTATTTTTAATAACACTCACCCTTAAATTAGTAAGAAATAGAAATTTAATAATATAATTGGAAAACAAGTTAAACTTGGTTATCTCAAATTGAAAAAAATTTAATGATTCTCCAACCCAGGAAAGACTTTTATAAATGGTCGCTACTTCTAGAATAATATCATTGCCCATAATTATATTATTTAGTTTATACTCTTGGTTCACTTTGAGATAAGGGCGTTCATCAGGTGGTTCGGTTTAAGTATGATAATCTCTAATAAGTTGTTTACCTTCTTTTCGCTATATTTTGTACATGAAATAATTTACTTATATAACAAGAATCTTTTTTTCGAAAGATAATGATGTCGTGTCAACGTCTTACAAATTTTCAGCCTCACGGTTTCACCATCTTATTCCGATTTACAAGTCAGAGCTACGCAGTATGCAGAACCATCCATTAAAAAAACTCGAAGCCGACACTTAGTTATTGAGATAACAAATGGAACAAATGCAATTTTTTAATATACATCACAATAACTAGAGACATTGATTCCTTAAGACCATCCTAGTGTGTTTGTCCTTGTAACAAGGATTCATGATTCATTTTTAGATAAGTTTTGCATCGTTATTTTTCTCTTTTAGTGTAATTATTACTTAACAATAATCTATATCTCGATATTTATATCATAAGCATACACAAGCCCCCCGTCACACACAAACAAAAAATGCCAACAACATTTTAAGTATGATAAGTCTCTAATAAGTTATTTACTTTTTTTCACTATATTTTGTACATGAAATAATTTACTATTATATTACAAGAATCTTTTATTTATTTATTTATTTTATTATTATTTTTTTTATCTGAAAGATAGTGATGTCGTGTCACCGTCTTACAAAATTTCAGCCTCCCGGTTGCACTATCTTATTCCGATTCACAAGTCAGAGCTACGCAGTATGCAGAACCATCCAATAAAAAAACTCGAAACCGACACTTAAGTAAGGGGATAATAAATGATACAAACACAAATTTTTAATATACATCACCATAACTAGAGACATTGATTCCTTAAGACCATCCTTGTGTGTTTTGTCCTTGTAACAAGGATTCATGGTCGCACTAGCACACAAACTAAGTGGTGCACCATTTGTGTCTCAAGGTGTTCACATTGGGACTCGAGTTTTTGACGTACGTGTGGGTGCTTGGGTAATGTCAAAAGGTTAATTCATGTTAATTGGATTCTATGTTGATGTTTTCTAGCAAATTGAAAATTAGACCAACGCTATATTCAAGAATGGTCTCAATAGTTTATTAGACCCAATGTGGTCGTATGTACTTAATTTTCAATTAGTCTAGATATTGGTGTACTGACTAAGGTTGATGTCAAGTTTGTTACTAAAGAATAATAACTTGATAATGCATGTCGAGATGGAATTATGTCGTTCGTTTTGAAGTTTAGGAGGTTAAAATGGTGCTCAAGTCTTAACAAGCCAATGGCAAATTGGCAATGAGGCAAATGTGATCACTAATTTAATAACTTATATCTCGTTTTAACAGGATTGAGTACTTTGTTCGTGTGATAAATAAACAAATTACTGTAACAGTTTTTTGCATATAAAGGTTCAAGAGCTCTTTAAATGACCAAGTGCTCCTGACTTTAATGTGCGCTTCAGATGAGACAAAAAATTTACAAAATCAAATGTTCATGAGCACTCTAAAAGACCAAGTGTCCCGGTTTCTCTGTGCGCCAACAAAAAATCCAAGTGCTCCCTTGTTGCGCCTCACATAAAGACAAACAGAAGCACTGTAAACCACCAAATGCTCCCGACTTCTATTGTGCGCCTCACGTAAAGCAAAAAATCCAACACTATTTTTTATATAAAATGTTAAAGAGCACTCTAAACACCAGGTGCTCCCTCTTTTGTATGCGCCGAACCAAAAAAATTGTTGATGAGTAGCGGGCCACCCTAAAGCTCAAACATGAAATGATATACATAGGTGCGCTTGATTGAGGTACTCCTCTTGGTATAGGTGCGCCTCAACCATTTTGGTAAAGTGAAGAAAAAAGGTTTATATCTGTAAATGGGGTATAAAAGTGGTTCAATTTGGTAATTTGTTTTTACATAAATGTATAAAAGTGATAAGCAGCGTACCGAAATTTATGGAGTTCATGTAATTAAAAAAAAGTTTTGAATTTATATGAATTCACACGTCATGATTATGAGTTACAGAGTACTAAAATTTTCATCTAGCTGCTCCGAATCAGAAGTGTAAACATCATACTAATTGACGCACACGAACCACATAAACTAAAGTATTTTATTAACAACCAACATTTTCTTCTTTGAACCAATGTGGGACTAAATGAGTTTTATTGAGAAAGAACTATACCACATCATGTTGGTTATTAGGTGTTTCTGTGTTCCCAGATTAGGGTTAAGATAATCAATAAGTACCGGATATTCACTTGAAATCGTGGTATCACTTTCCAATAGAAACTATTCGACCCTATGCCTGGGTTACACGAATATCTCTATGGGATAAGACCAAGTGATGTTCTTGTTTTAGGCACAAATCAAGAACAGAAGTGTATTCAAGTGTTTAGGGTTTTGTGTTGATCGTATTCATGCAGAATGTTGTGACCTCTATTTAGTGTTCTCATTTAATTTCAACCAATTGAAAAAATAAATAAATCAATGAATGAAAATGATATTTGATTGATTTATGTGTAGTTGTCTTATTTATTTTTAAACTGCGTGTTTTTTGTGCAAGTACATTAATTATAAGACAAAGAGAGTAAGATGAAAACAATACGGAGTAACTATGGGCGCGTTTAGTAATGGAAAATTTTTCCTAGTTTTCATTTCTCAGTTTTCTGGAGAATGGGGGAGCTATTCTTTCTCTAGAGAATACTTGAAAACGTGTTTAGATGGAGTTTTCTAAAATGGAAAACCTATGGAGAACTCATAAAGGGAGTTTTCCAAAACTTAGTTATAAACTTGGAAAACAGCTTTTCCATTTTTCCAAGAAAACTTTTGGAAAAAACTCAATTTGAACGCGTTTTCTATTTTCTTAGGTTTTCTTGGAAAATTTTTCTGGAAAACCACATTACTAAACGCGCCCTATGTTTCTTAAACTTTTTTTCAATTAAACAATTATTTTGTACCAGTGAGTTGGAAAAAAATAGAACAAAAGTTTGTCAGTGTCTCTTTGTTTATCAATTAATTTGTCGGCACTATTATTTACTAAAAATACAAAAAAGAAATATAAAAGCTAAAGGGTAGGTGGCTGACCGTAAATCATTACTTTTCTTGAGATCCATACACGTAGCCTCATTTAATGGTTAATAATAAACGGGCAGCATTTCGGGCAGTATCAAAATATCTGGCCAAGACACACCACTTGCTATAAAAGTCTATAGTACCCACAAGATATTTTTATTTTAATATTATTCCCTTGAATTATGACTCTCTAATCATCTTTAATCCCTCAATTATACATTGTTCCATATTGAGGTCTAACTTTTTGATTGACAAGTAATTTAGTACCTACACAGCATGTCATTTAGTCATATACCTTGAGGTCTAAGATTTTCAACTCGCAATGCATACTAAACCTTGAGATACCACTTGTTGTGTGAGAAGCTCCCAACCAAATGATTGTGGATTCATGTTCTACTTAAAACATATGAAATAGTTTGTGATTATATATTGTGAGATAGTTAGTTGTCATTTAAAAAAAAAGCTCTTGAGATAAAACATCCGATTGAAGTCGTATCAAAACCAATTGTCAAACGGCTTTGATTATATGATTTCGGAATTTAAAGACACTCTAGTAGCAAAATCTATACTACATTATAAAGTATTTAGGACCTGCTAAATTAAGAAGTCTTAAAATTTTCAGCCAACACACTTACTTACTATGGAATTGTGTTTGTTACAACATAGTAGCATTAGTTACTATACAAACATATTTCTTGTGTTTAATACACACACATATTTTAATGCAATTAATTTAATGATAAATAATATTTTTAATAATTTATGATTGTGTATGATAACTAATATATTATATTTGAATTATTTTACTAATTGCATCATGTTTTCGATGTTATAAAGTATGCAACAATTGTAAATAAAATTATCAACAACACGTGGTCTTGCTTATAGACTATTTGATTTCACCGCCGCATTGTGCAAGTATCATGTTTATATGATAATATGTATTTTATTGTTATATTTAATATTATACTTTAACAATTTTCGTATAACATTTCACGAAAATATATTTCCTTCCAGTGTACCACCATCGATTTGCCGACTATTTCACTTCTTTATTTACTTATTTTTATTTATTTATTTTTTTCTTTTGCGAAGTATAAGAAAACTCATATTGTTGGATGTATTATTGTGGCTTCCAGTTTTAGCCTTCAAAGTTGATTAATCCTTCTTTATTTTTGTCATTTTCATGGCGTGTGATGTCTTTTGGTATTTAGCCATGTTTTTATTCCACAATAGAGGTAACATAATGTATTAAGCATTTAGATCAATCTATCGTTAATATTAAGAAACATAAACAAGTTTGGTATTTGTGCCTACCTTCTAAATACGTCAGTTTTGAATAAGTGTTGAAAACATATACCAATTAGGCAATTACCATTAAGCATTTATAGCGATGTCTTTTTGGGTATTTAGCCATGTCTTTATCCCATAATAGAGGTAACATAATGTATCAAGCATGTACATCAAGCTATCATTAATATTAAGAAAGGGAATGATACTTACACATATGAAATTGATTCATACACATAAGAATCATTGTAAATTGGCCATTATGCCCTCCAAATAATATATGGCAAAAGTATAAATGAGTGCATAATGGTCAATTTACAATGATTCTTATGTGTATGAATCAATTTCATATGTGTAAGTATCAATCCCCTATTAAGAAACATAAACAAGTTTGATATATGTACCTACCTTCTATGCACATTATGTTGGTTGTTTCGTGTTTGGGTGTTTCCAGAACAGGGTAAAGATAATCAATGAAGTACCGGATATTCACTTGAAATCGTGGTATCACTTTCCAATAGAAACTATTCGACCCTATGCCTGGGTTACACGAATATCTCTATGGGATAAGACCAAGTGATGTTCTTGTTTTAGGCACAAATCAAGAACAGAAGCGTATTCAAGTGTTTAGGGTTTTGTGTTAATCGTATCCATGCAGAATGTTGTGACCTCTATTTATAATAGAGTTTACTCAAACCCTAGCCCATGGAATTATGTATAATTAACGGCCCATTAATTATAACATAATACTTTCCATAATAGTAGGATTCAGTGGTTAAAACGAGCAGCACTTTGAATCAGCAGTACTTTGAATCAGCAGGAACTAGCAGCAGATTCAACTACTAGCAGCATATTCAGCAGAATCCACTAGCAGCAGATTCAGCAGAATCACACTATCATAACCACAATTGAGTCAGGGTGTTCATGGACCAAATGGGTGTACACTCCGTACCTCCAAACTCATTATCAGGTGTGAACTCATCCCTCAAGTGCACTAAATTTTCCAACAATCCTCCCCAAATTTAGTTCACTTCCTTTGCATGAAAAATAAACAATAAACAAAACAAGTGCATAAATGAAAATATCCTGAGGATTGAATTTCCACATTAGTATATATACGTTCAAACATTCGAGAATCAGGGTGTTCTAAGAATTGAACCCTTCAACCCATTTGAATACCTGAAGATAAATACACACAAGTTTTCAAACACTAAAATACTCCTGACAATATACAAGCCATGTGTCTATATCCAATTCATAAATGTTGTAAAAGCTAAAATTCCAAAGCTTCCTGAAGCGGCAAAACTTCAACATTTACATAGGTGGTTCATCTTTAATCATGCTCCTGCTCAGCACTTTTTCAAAGAAATTAACCATTAAGAAGTGAAGACTTCATCCTCCTTTCCAGCAGGTAACAAGCACAACCTTGGGATGTTTGTAATACATGTGCTTCAGTTCACAAAATGTTCAGCTTTCCACATTGAACTCAGCTTCCAAGTTTCCTTAGAAGGGAGTTGGGTATCTTTGCATTCAGTGACTAAGTTGGACTTAAACCCATCCCTTTAGCAGACTTCAAAATCAAGTCTCTAGCCAAACCCTTCGTCAAGTGATCAACTAAGTTTTGTTGAGATCTAACAAACTCTATAGATACCACCCCATTCATGATGAGCTCATGAATCATGCTATGCCTGACACCTAAATGTCTAGACTTCCCATTGTACATCTGGCTATAAGCCTTTGCCAATGTAGCAGCACTATCACAACGGATAGAAATAGGTGCTATAGGTTTAGGCCACAATGGAATCTCAAGAAGCAGGTTTCTCAACCATTCAGCTTCTTTACCAACAGCAGCTAAAGCCACAAATTCAGATTCCATGGTTGAACTGGTAATGCAAGTTTGTTTCTTGGATGCCCAAGAAATTGCACCTCCACCAAGTAGGAATACCCAGCCACTGGTAGATGAATTATCTTCAGTGTTACTGATCCAACTTGCATCAGTGTATCCTTCTAATACAGAAGGATAACCAGTATATGAAAGACTATAATCCATAGTTCTTTTCAAATACTTAAAGACCCTCTGAATTGCTTGGCAGTGATGAGCACTAGGATTACTAGTATACCTGCTCAGTTTACCTACTGCAAAAGCAATATCAGGCCTTGTACAAGTCATGGCATACATCAAGCAGCCAATTACCATAGAATACTCAAGTTGAGATACAGCTTTGCCAGTATTAGGCATTAGCTTCTCACTTGTATCCATAGGAGTACTTACTGGAGTACAATCAAAGTAATTAAATTTCTTCAACACCTTCTCAATGTAATGAGACTGAGAGATTGAAATCTTGTTACTTTCATGTTTAATCCTAATACCAAGGATAACATCTGCCTCCCCCATATCCTTCATGGAGAACTTTGATGACAAAAATTCTTTTGTAAGATCAACTTGATTTTGGTCAGTGCCAAAGATCAACATGTCATCAACATATAGACAAATGATGACTCCTTTACCAGATTCATCAAATTTGCTATATACACATTTGTCAACCTGATTAAGTGAATAACCACTAGACAAAACCACTTCATCAAATTTTTGATGTCATTGCTTAGGTGCCTGTTTTAGTCCATAAAGAGACTTAATCAGTTTACACACCTTGTTTTCATTGCCAGGCATGATGAAGCCCTGAGGTTGGTTCATGTAAACCTCCTCATCTAAGTCACCATTCAAGAAAGCTGTATTCACATCCATTTGATGAATAATCAGATTGTGAATTGATGCCAAAGCAATTAGCAATCTTATGGTACTGATACGAGCCACAGGGGCATAAATATCAAAATAGTCTATTCCCGACCTTTGTTTAAAGCCCTGAATAACTAGTCTTGCTTTGAACTTTTCAACAGTTCCATCTACCTTCATTTTCTTTTTGAAAATCCATTTGCAACCTAGAGGTGTGCAACCAGGTGGTAGATCAGTCAACACATAAGTGTTATTGCCCATGATGGAGTCCATCTCATCATTAACTGCTTCTTTCCAGAAAGCAACATCCTTGGACTTCATTGCTTCTTCAAACTTTTAGGATCATCCTCAACAATGAAGCAATATGAGTATTGGTCAGAGACCTCACTCCTTGTACCTTCAATTAAGTATAATTGAAACTCAGGTCCAAATGACTTTGGAGTCCTCACCCTATTGCTCCTTCTGAGCTCAGGTTCAGGTTGTTGTTCCACAACCTCAGCAGGAACCTCAGCAGGAACCTCATCAGATACTTCTGAAGCACCATTGTTATTAGTTCCATTTGGAATCCTTTGACTTGGTCTAGGGATAGATGAAAATCTATTCTCATCAAAGAGTGCATCCCTTGATTCAATTATAGAGTTAATTGAAACAGATTCATTAGGTTCAATAACATAGAACCTATATGCCTTGGAATGCTCAGCATATCCAACAAAGATGCATTCAATGCCTCTTTCACCCAAAGTTTTCTGCTTTGGATCAGGGAGTCTTACAACAGCCCTACAACCCCAAATCCTAAGAAAGTTCAGGTTGGGTTTTCTTTCAGTCCAGAGTTCATAAGGGGTAACCTTGTTCCTTTTGTTTGGAACTCTATTTAGTAAATAGCAAGCTGTTGACATAGCTTCACCCCAGAACCCTTGACTCAGCTCTGAATAGGACAACATGGAATTAACCATCTCCTTCAGCACCCTGTTTTTCCTTTCAGAAATACCATTTTGCTGAGGAGTATAGGGAGCAGTCGTTTCATGGATTATACCAACAGACTGAAAATACAGAGTATCCATGTACTCACCTCCCCTATCAGTCCTAAATCTTTTGATTAGAGACCCTTGTTGCAATTCAACTTCAGTTTTAAATACTTTAAATTTATCTAATGCTTCATCCTTAGTATGTAACAAATAAACATAACAAAACCTAGAAGCATCATCAATAAAAGTCACAAAGTATTTCTTATTCCCCAAAGAGGGAGTAGCATGCAAATCACATAGATCACTATGAATCAGTTCCAACACTTTAGTTTCACGTTTTACACTTTGAAAAGGTTTCTTAGTTATTTTGTTCATCATACAAGTTTTACACTTTTTAGTGTCCATATCAAAGGCTGGAATTAATCCATCCTTAGACATATCTTGCATTCTTTTAAAGTGTACATGGCCAAGTCTAGCATGCCATAAGTTTGAATCATTCAATTTAGTGGTTGACATAAAAGCAGAATTAACATTATCATGCACAATATTAAGCCTGAACATTTGATTACACAAATAGCCAAAACCAATAAACACACCATGTTTAGACAAAACATACTTATCAGATTCAATTACTTGTTTATAACCACAATTATTCAAAACACTACTAGAAACCAAATTCTTTCTAACATCAGGAACATGTAAAACATTAAACAAAGAAACAATCTTTCCAGAACTAAACTTCAAATCCACACATCCTTTTCCATGCACCAGGGCAGTTGACTCGTTTCCCATATGAAGAATAGAACCATCATTCATTGACTCATAAGTCTTGAACCAGCTTCTATCTTTACACACATGAATTGTAGCTCCAGAGTCAACCCACCAAGCAACATCATCATCCTGCACAAAGTAAATTTCAGATATATATGTAACATAATAAATCTCAAAAGACTTATTAAATATATTCTGACCTTTCAGAGAATTGGTGTTACCATTCCCTCCACTTGTGCCTGATCCATTGGATTTGTTTCCAACTTTACCACCCTTGCAATCTTTCCTGAAGTGTCCAGGTTTCCCACACTTCCAACAAGTCACTTTTGGTTTCTTGTTAAGATCATCTTTGGTGTTATCATGATGCTTACGCTTGCCCTTGTTGTCATTGTTCCTGGAGGAGTTGTTATGCTCCACCATATTGACAACTGATGGACCAGTAGCATTGCTACTCTTTGGCTTGTCAATGTCTTGTGCTTTGAGTGATTCCTCAATGCGCAAGTGACTGCCCAACTCAACAAGAGTTAACTCCTCCTTCTTATGCTTAAGCATATGCTTGAAATCTTTCCAAGAAGGAGGTAGTTTATCGATGATACAAGAGACTGAAATAGCCTCATCCATGTTCATCTTGTGTTGTGTGAATCGACCAAGTATACTAAGAAGTTCATTGTATTGTTCCATGACAGGTCTAGAATCAACCATTTTGTAATTGTTAAAATTACTTACAAGGAACTTCTTACTTGATGCATCCTCAGCCATATACTTGGCTTCCAAGGAATCCCATAGTTCTTTAGAAGATTCAACATTCTGATAAATATCAAAGAGTGAATCAGACATACCATTGAGGATTAAACCTCTGCAAACATAGTCATCATTCTCCCACTTGCTTCTTGCTCTCATCTGTTCCATGGTAGCATTATCCCCATGATCTTCAGGAATATCAGAAGTGAGAACAGACACTACATTCATGCTTGTCAGCAGGAACTGCATCTTCTTCTGCCATCTTCTAAAATCAACACCTTCAAACTTTTCCAGCTTGGAAAAGTTAGCAGCCATATGTCTCATGACAGCAGCCATTGATTATCACTAATAGTTTCTATTGATTGTTGGTTATTAGGTGTTACTGTGTTCCCAGATTAGGGTTAAGATAATCAATGAGTACCGGATATTCACTTGAAATCGTGGTATCACTTTCCAATAGAAACTATTCGACCCTATGCCTGGGTTACACGAATATCTCTATGGGATAAGACCAAGTGATGTTCTTGTTTTAGGCACAAATCAAGAACAGAAGCGTATTCAAGTGTTTAGGGTTTTGTGTTAATCGTATCCATGCAGAATGTTGTGACCTCTATTTATAATAGAGTTTACTCAAACCCTAGCCCATGGAATTATGTATTATTAACGGCCCATTAATTATAACATAATACTTTCCATAATAGTAGGATTCAGCGGTTAAAACGAGCAGCACTTTAAATCAGCAGTACTTTGAATCAGCAGGAACTAGCAGCAGAGTCTAGCAGCAGATTCAACTACTAGCAGCAGATTCAACTACTAGCAGCATATTCAGCAGAATCCACTAGCAGCAGATTCAGCAGAATCACACTATCATAACCACAATTGAGTCAGGGTGTTCATGGACCAAATGGGTGTACACTCCGTACCTCCAAACCCATTACCAGGTGTGAACTCATCCCTCAAGTGCACTAAATTTTCCAACACATACAATATCAAATTTGAATAAAAGTGTTGAAAAACATATACCAATTAGGCAATTACCAATAAGCATTTATTGTGAACTAGAATTGGCGAGCTAAAACTTCTACCAATATGTACTATTAGATGAATTGAAAACGATGTGTTCAAGGACATCAGCATGTGTGAAGCTTTCAATTTTTTATTTTTATTTTTTTTAGTTTTCTCTTAAAATTTTAATTTCAGCCACCAAATACAGTGTTTATTTGTTTATATTATGACTAATGAACATAATAATCATTTGTTAATTTATTTCATCAACTCGAATGGAACATGATACATGTTGGCGGGTGTTTTTTTTATTTATTAAAAAAAATAAAAATTAGATTTCAGTTCATCTTATTTCTAGTTCATTCACTTATATAGTCGCTAATTTAATATCATTGAATCACTATTCAAAACACCATCAGATTGCCTAATGATAAGTCATTGAAATATTGTAATCAGTACTCAGTAGGCATGTACATTTGGGTTTGTCAAAATAAGGTTGGAATTGGTCTCGAGATTAACATGATGAAGTCGCGTACATCTTAGCTATAAGGCTCGCCTCTCGGGTAACCTGCGCAAAGAAAAACCTCTTCCATTTACATGTTTACCCGTTTTGATAATCACTATTCACTATACATATTAATCAGTGATCTACTTTTGACAAATATTCATAGCTCATGGATAAAAGTTGCAATGTCATTCTAATTTTCTAAAGACAATGATCACACAAAACGACAATACCGAACGTTGTTTTCAACAACTATACCGACCACTTGTTGGTTGTATCCAATAGGAAAGAAGCTATTGATAGATACATTCATCGTATATCTTCAATGGTTGAGATTTGCCCAAATACAACGTGGCGTAAGGAGATGTGAGTATTATATCTTCTATTACTTATTATATATCTCACAAAGTCACGAGGATGTAGTATGGCCTAGTTATGGACATCTTCATGGTCTCATGGAGACTTTCTATATTGTACACGATGTTTAACAAACCGAGTCATCGGGTCACTGGTCACCGATTCAACCGTCGGGTCAATTAGATTTTCCTTTTAAGTAGACTGCAATATTTCGGCTCATCAAACACTTATAAAACATTTAATATTTAATAGCAATTACGAATAAAACCTAAAAAATTCATTACCACTCACACAATAACTTTAAAAACATATTATAAACTTATTAAAAAGCTCAATCATTGTGAATGCTCTAGCATTTCCAATGCTGTGAGTTTTCATAAATTTATATTAGTGACATGTCATGTCACGTTGATAGCATTTTATAAACAACCAACTCATATAAACTCACAGTTTTACAAACTTATAAACTTCACCATGTTTATAACCGGTCCTTTTATCTTTTATCTCCATATTTTCTCTCGTGCTAGTCTCTTTCTCATGAGTTCACGAGTTCATGGGTTAAACATCATTTTCTCTCGTTTTACGAACTTTTATTAAAGTAACCACTTTAACGGAAACTTTAATAAGTTAAACTCCGTGTCACCATAAACTTGTGTTATAAAATAATATGTCATTTTCTGGTACTACAACCAAATATTAAAGCTACATTAAGAAATTATATTCAGTAATGTTTAAAACATAACATTTCATTTCAACGACACCAAAATCTCATTTGGCTTTTTTCATTAACTTTAAGAACTCGTTCACCTTGCACCTTAACATTTTGTTATGTATAATTGTAACTTTGTTTGTCTAAATTTTTATAAACTTGAGAACTCATTTGTTGATTTATACTATATATAAGTATTGTTATAGTCAGGGACAGAACCAGGCCGGGGTTCTTGCGGGTTCCCGGGAACCCCATGAATTTTTCGATGTAATGTTAATGTTTGAAAAAAACATTGATTTTTCCTAATTGTATCTTAATTACACCCGGTCCAACGAAATGTGTTTTTAGTATTATTTAGTTAGTATACTTACATCGAAATGTGCACCCGATCATATTTGGTCCTGATTCCGTCCCTGGTTATAGTTATATGCATATTTTCTAGTGATGTTTGAACCCGGACATATATGAACTATTATGACAAGGTAATTGTAAAGCAATACGTAATGGCAATATGCAAACATAATTTGTTTGTATGCCGGGAATTCATCTTTTGAGTCTAGATTACTGGAGCAGGTCGGTTTCGTCTAATTCATATGTTATGGGTCGTTGTAATCCTAGCATAGTACTAGTTTTACTTTATTTATTAACACCGTTCAAAAAAAATTACAATCTTTCATCAAAACAAGGTAAATTGTCTTAAAAGGCAACGAAATTAACAATACCTTGTGAAGAAGTTGATGTTTTTTGTCGATCAAGGTCCAAGGAGACAATAATGTTTTCTTTTTAGTTTCATTGATGACTATGCATTTGAAACTAAAAACTACTTATGTAACTCATTATTTATATTTCTTTAGATCAATAATGCTGATTAAAATATGAAAATGCTTTAATCGTGGCTGATTTACCACACACGTGTGGGCCTACAGATGCTTATGTGTACACTTAAAAATTAAGAGCCAATAGGAAGAAGGCATGATAAAATTTGGACGGTTTTAATGGTCCCACATGGTCCCACTTAACCACCATTAACGACCAAATGATTTTCTTTAAATTTGTTAATTACTACTCTGTTCCCGAGTTTATTTTTCGGAGTGAAAGGGAAAGGTTTGGGATGTAATAAAAAAAAATTGTGTTCCTGAGATTTTTTAGGAGGGGTGAGGAAAGTAAAGGATAGTAAATTACATCAAAATTACTCTCCTAATTTACTTCCCAAATTGGGATGAAATGGAGTGATGGTGATTTTAAAGCTCTTTTTTTGTTACTTCCTTCTCTTTTCTTTCCAACTCGGGAACACAAAATAAAAAAATAATTTCTTATTCCTCTCCTCTTTACTTCACTCCTTTTTTCCTCTCCATCTCTCTTCTTTCCGTTTTATACTCGGGAACAGAGTAGGGAAAATGCTAAAACAAGCCGTAATGGCATGTTCATGCACTCGGTCACCCTTTGGTCATGGTCGTGTCCAAAAAATGCATTACTCGATCGTATACTTGATCGAGTCCTTTCTTTTGTTGTGTGTGAGTGTGTGTTTATTAAATTGGTTTTGTGATATATATCTGTATTTAAGTGGACTATGTTTTTCATGATGATCTCGCTTTATTATCTTAACTTGGTCATGAAGAAGGTTGCGCTGAGTTAGCACTGATGTAACAGCTATGACCATGGTTATCCTCGGTCACCATTACGTGTAGCCTAAACGTGTAACCCTAAAACCTATGTGTAAGACATTAGGATATATTTTGAATGTTTGTACCTCAATAATAAATCACTCACTCCTGCACATAAGAACTCCCAACCAATCAAATATAAAATAATTTTAACATATTTTCAACTTTTAAATATACAAATAGCAAAACCCAATACGTAATTAGTCATGCATAGGCTTTTTCAACTTCTGTTGGTGGTGTTAATGATTAAATTTATATTGTCTTTTAAATCCATTGTTTCATTACCTTTTGACACTATCTAATTGGTCTTATAACACAAGTGACATAACAATGCCAATATATTTGTCTTCCATTTTTCTCGGAGAAAGCAAAGGAATACAAGAAAGCTTCCAAGATGGAAGCTAAGAACATCAAAAAGCCAACCTACGACGCGACAAATGAAGCTAACTGAATGTTTCTCTAGGCGCTAAGTGTCTAAGACCCATCTAATGTTTCCCAAGTCGACTTTAAACTATATTTAAAACTTGTCAACAGTAATATCATTGGTAGCATTATCAATTAAATTACTTAGAATTAGCCTCCTAAGTAAATACATTAGGAAGTTCTAGATCCGAAGTAGACTGTCACATTCTTAAACCTATCTTGAATAAATAAAAATAAAACAAATCAAAGACCGTTGGGTCGACCAAAACAAAATCAGGCTTTTTAGACCAAGTATCGAGTCAATTCCCGACAAATAATGAGATGTACTTTAATTCAACTTTCCTGAGTAGGAGTCATGATCTTCAGGGCGCCTTTGCGCGAGTAACTGCTTTGCTCTTTCAAGAACACCAAAGAAAATGGAGCCGCCTATACCTATCCACAAGACCCTTGGCCCCATACCCTGTGCATTATTCAAGCAAAACATATAAGATGGCTATCCAGATTCTGTCATTTCATAATATTGAAACAGGTCAAAAGTAGCCCAAACTGTACTGTAATGCACAAAACCCGCCTATACTTTTTTATCCAAATCATAACCAGAGCATTCAACCCTCATAATAGGCGTATTTGCCATATATAAAAACATTATTTTATTAAACTAATTAGATTATCACCCACAAAAATCAACTTTTGCAAACATATATGAGACCCTTGTTTAACACTTTTGGACAAAAAGTATTTCGGGTCAACCTAACCCGAATAGTACAAAAAAAATCACCCATTTTGACCTGTAAAGAAGTTGGGATCGGTCCTAACTTAATTTAGACATCTTAATAAGATATGTATAAAATAAATAACCATAAAAGTTTGCAACAGAAAGAACTGGATTTTGGGTGAGTGATTAGCTTACCAGTTACCACCAAAGTATAAAATAAAATGTAAGAATACTTATATGTAGGAATATCACACCTTTAAAAATGCAGAAGGTCCTTCGTCCTTTAGAATAGTGCCTACACAGTGTGAGATACTTCTGTACTGGTTTCCCGCTCCCTGCAAAACATCAATAGTTCCATATACATAAGTGGAAAACTATTCTTTGAGCATATTTGCAAGATACCAACAGTAAATGGGACAATGAAAAAAAATGTAACTTTGCAATATCATATACTTGCACAGTGGCACCCAATTTAGTTTATTGCTTATCAAAATGACTGTTCTGGCCATCGGGTTCATATCGGCAATATACCAATCTGGCTATAAAAAAAGAAAGAAGTGGACGTGAGTGGATAGATACTCTTATCGACTGTACCTGGGTCATCAATCTAGTCTTGATTACATCTAGAGGTGTTGTAACGGCTCCTGTGATTGCACCTGTACCCACAAAGAAGATGGCTACGTGACCTCGGGTAGTTTAACTTCAATAAAAAGAGCATATGCATAAACGAATTGAGCAGATAAAATAGATGATAACATGATGAGACCTCAATAATTACCTGCAAAAGCACCAATCACAGCATTTTCAGGGTCACTGAGATCCCTTTTTGCCTGTAGTGGGAAAAAATGCCTTAAGATCTTATTGACTGTCTGAATTTAAAAATAAATTTATTTATTTAAAAAACTAATGATTATCTTATAATATGTTTTTGGTACATATATTTAACAAGTAAATTGCAAAAATGGTCCTTGTGGTTTGGCCAAATTGCATGTTTCATCCGTATGGTTCGGACTTTGGAAAGTGCAAGTGGCATCCTTGTGGAGAAACCTTGGGTCCGATTTCTTCCTTCCCTAAACTGAAATTAATAAAATACCCTCCTCATCTTCCTTCTTAAATAGGCAGAACAAAGGGGTATTTTAGTAATTTCAGTTTAGGGAAGGACGAAATCGGATCCAAGGTTTCCCCACAAGGATGCCGCTTCCACTTTCCGAATCATACGTACGAAACATGCAATTTCGCCAAACCACAAGATGATTTTTGCAATTTACTCTAAATTTAACACTAAATGCCTAAACTGTTGACATAATGTGTTACGGCGAGTACAAAATATTTAACTAATAGACCCACTATCCAACTCATCAGACCCGCCCATGAACCAAAGTCAACCTACCGCTAGTTTATACCCAATTCGAAGTTGCTCGTATAAGCAGAACTGGATGGCATCGAAAGGCAAGTCTCGCAATAGAAAAGAACTGTAACCCTGCAGTTTCAAGAAACCATTAAATGGGTCAAATCATACAATTTAGCAAAAAGGGAAACGGGTCAAAAATCGCCTAAGATTTTTTTTAATGCATTTAACCTCCTAAATTATTTTGTTCAAATAGTTATATACTTAAAATAAATATATTTTGTTTCTAAAATCAAAATTAACACTAACTACTGATAATTTTTATTAAAAACGGCTAAAAATTGTTAGTTGGTCAACCATCCGACCAGCGTCGTTTTGAACCGGACTAATAAATGACCCGTTTTCAGTTATTACAACATTAATCTGTTTGTTGCTCAAATCACATACCGCAAAAAGCCCTTTAAATCCCTCTTTAGCAACAATAAGCCGAACAGCATCAGGGGCTGAAGCGAAATGCCCGGTCTGCATCCTTTGCTTAACAACCTGCATAACATGATGAACACTGAGAAACAGAGCAAAGTAATATATACAATATGAAGAGTAAAATAAAAAAAAATACCTCGGTTGGTACACGTATAATAGATGAAGCAGCTCCTCCAACAGCACCTGCAGTCTATACAGTATTCAGATAAAACGACACAAAATCTGCAAATTTTTACTGATTAATATTAACTAAAGATACTAGTGAGTAGGCATACAGAGGGAACTTACCAGGTGAGCTAAGGCACTAAAATTTTCAGGGCAGCTCTTCAACAACTTTTGCTTCGTAGGTTCATATACACCAATAAATATTGCTGATGCACTGAAAGGATTTATAAGAGCTAATCAAAATTTTCCATAAAATAGGAAGATACAAGTAATATTTTGTTTTAAACAAAGGGAACTTACGGTAATACGCCTGCAAGATTTCCAGCCAAACCAGAGTACAAACCCTTCAAAACAATCTGTCCACCACCACGAACTGTCTAACATGAAACAACACATACATAAAAAGCAATAAATCTTAAGCATAAATAATTAAATATATATATATTCTAGGATATAACATTGTACCTGCTTGAAGGCGAGTTTTAATCGTATCGAGTGGATATAAAGCAGCTTCAACTACAACTCCAGCAGCAGCTCCAGCTACAGCACCCTCTGCAAAATACAGAACACTTTTACATATTTGCTGGTTTACCTTTCAAAAATGCCAACAAAACAAAACAAGTCAAGTATAATAAGATTTGTAGAGATGCAAAACATACCTAAGAGCACTCTAACAAAATCGAAGGGGTTGTCTGCTTTTTTGCTGATTGATACCACATGCGTTTTTGGCGCATCTTTAGAGCTGTATATTTTGTGTTTGAATGCATCTGTAAGAAATATTGTAAACTCAAAATATATTAGCAAACAGAAATTCATATCTAAAAATATGCAGGAATACATTAGGACTCTAAACAGCCATTTTTTTTTCTCTCGAAAGAGCTGCTCAAAATTTTTTCCCTTCTAGGCACCATATCCGGGATTTTGGTTTGACGGGGGGCCACCAAGGCATGAGAGGAAATTTTGAAGAAAATAAAACTTGGCAATTATGCCGCATTATTAAGAGAATAGTTTCACAGGTACACACGGATAATGATTCCCTCTTCAGGTTACCAGGGGTGGGTGAGTCTTTGACTCAGATGAACGCGGCCTAACTGGGGTATCACTGCGACCGTTTCCCTAGTGAGGTTTGAACCCTTGACCTCTTCATTTTGCTCTTAACATGGTGCAAGAATCTTTGTATTGAAAATTTCATCTGACCTACAATCAAATCCATCGCCATCGCCGCACCACCTCTATCAACATCCATTACAAACACACGATCACATAAATCCAACTACTCAACTTTTAACCCAAGAACCTAGACTAACTGAATGCACCAACTACAAAAGTGCCAATTTTAATGGATTTCAACATATGTTACACAGATCTAAAAAAACAATATAAAGAGGACAAACACCAAGAGTGAACGAACCAACTTATGTAAGAACACGATTAAGATAATGGCAAAGATGTTTTCAAGACAAACTCCTAAATTCTAAACGGGTCTTAGGGATATCTGGCGTAATCTTTTAGTATGTTGGATCTTGAAAGAAACACAAGAAATACAATACCGGAATGATTAGGACGAGAACATATATTTTTACGCAACACATCACTGTTGTAAAACAAGGTTTTCAAGACTGAGTAATCGGCGCTTACTCGCTACAACATCAAAAACTCAATCAATTCGGTCAAAACTTGGGATTAACACGGTCAAAATTCGTTTTGTTTGAACAATTGTGTTAATGTTTCTAAACATATATCTATGGTCCTATAAACATATCATACAAGAGGTCAAGGGCTCAAACCTCACTAGGGAAACGGTCACGGTGATACCCCGGTTACGCCGCGTACATCTGAGTCAAAGACTCACCCTCCCCCGGTAACCTGAACAGGGAAAACCTCGTCCGTTTATCAACATATCATACATATAATTTCCAATCCGATTGCTTCACGCCTAGGCCAATTACTAGCTACAAGGTACCAACCGCCCAACTAGCCCCTAGCATCCTTTACAACCATGATCCTGTCCTTTTGTCCCTTTAAACATGCTATTACTAATCGATCCGTTAGTAGGTGAAAACTTTTTTCGTAAAAAATCCCTAATTTTCCTATATGCACCCGGTTCAAAATGATTGCGTTTCTAATACTAATATATCCGTTAGTAGGTGAAAACTAGATTCATAAGCTCGTTTTATATGGCGTATGAGGTTATCCGGCCCTTTTACCTAATAAACTTTTATAAGGTAAAAGTTAAGTTAATAAGGTGTTAAAAAAAAATGAGCTTGCCAAAATTTCAATAAGCTTATAAGCCCATCAAATAAGCTAAACAATTTGATCCAAACAAGTTATAATGATAAGCAGTTAAATAAGCATGTGTACCTGATGAGGAGTCTAAGCTAGGGTTGACAGACATTGTTACTTCACCAGTTATTAAAAATTATAATAACAACTAAATCTGCATAAATTAAATTAAATTAAAATGTTAATAATTTTTTTTTATATAAAGTGAATTAAGTTGTTGTGGTCAGAGTGATCTTACATTTGTGTGATTCCAATTTGGGACCCGACAATTTGGGGGGGTTTGCTAGGGTTTTGACTCACCAACACGGTGTTGTTTGTGTGTGTCAGGTTGTGGAGTTTTTTTTTTTTTTTTTTTTAGTGGTTCGAGTCGTGCAGTGATATCAAAGCGGAAAGTATGCCTTCCTCGAACCTTCGCCTTTGGGTATAAACCCCATTTTTTTTCCGCTTCACCTAGGAGGAAAACTCTCATTGACAAGTCTCGAACCCGAGACCTCCAAAGAAAATAACCCCTCTTTGAGGACCTCTGGTGACCACGTGATCTAGACGAGGTGGTTGACTGATTTGATGATGGATAGGAACTTGTATTTTGTTTTTTCTACAAAAATTATTTATTTATTTATTTATTTTGCAAAAATATAATTAATAGGTAAACTAGATAAAACTTGAAATGAGCCAAGTTTAAAAGAGGTTGAGCCTGAGATCGAGCCTAACAGCAGGCTTGAGTGTAAGGTTCATAGTTTCATTTTTTTGTGCAACTGTGAGATATATTATTAATACTCCAAACTTTGTACAAACGTAAGAATAGAGAAAGATTTGTGACAAACCCACAAATCTGATACAAAACAACTATCCATTCTAATTGGTAACAAACATATCACTACACCACATATCTGACAGACTAGACTCTGCCATATACTATACTAGTTATCCAGTACTAGCATTAGAGTTACTTCATCCTCTCATTTACTTGAGAAATATCTCACAATGGTTCATAGTTTCATACCCAGAGCTCGATGCCATATATGCGTTTATATATGTAAATTTAGTTCCATATAGGCATATACCAACAACCCAAGTTTAAATATAAACGAGCAAAAAGTTAAATAAATAAGCTCAAGCCCAATATACTTAATAAGTGAAGCTCTAGTTGAGCTTTATTTCTTAAGCGTGACATAAAAGTGAGCCGCGCTCGAGCTTGTAAGATATATCACCAGCTGAGCTTGAAGACTAATTTTCCTTTTTCTTTAAGGTGAATAATACAGTACTGGTTTGCACTTTTGACTTGAAGAAAGTTGACAAAACCAGAACCGTAAACACATTCCCATATACTCAGAAGTATAACATAGTTGGCAAAAGTATAGCAAAGAACAAAACTTATTTGGTTAACGAGCAATTGTAACGCAGCTCGATTTTGACAGAAACATGTTATTTTCATAAGAATTCCGTAAATTCTTATGCAAAAATAAGCTCTACTCAACCGGAAATTTAAGTTTATTCTACAAACATTTCGGCAAGCAACAAAATATCTTAATGCCACGCATACCATATAGCATGTTTATACAACATCACGCATGATGTTTTCATCATTTCAACAACAGCTCAACAAATCCTTTCCAATGCGGGAGACATAAACTAGAAAGCATCTACAAGGTAAAGTTGCTAAGAAGAAACTCCATATGGAAGAAGTGCAGCAGCTACAATCCTGCCTTCCTCATTTAGTATGTTATATGTCGATGAGGCATTTCTCTGCATCAAAAATACAAACATGTCACAAATCAATCGAGAAAAAGGGAAACAATGCATACACATACATGTATGTAGCAAAAAGTACTCCTGTCCCAAGAATATGTAACGTTTGATCATACAAGATTCTTTTTACTAATACATATATACACCTAATATAAAACTTGATGAATGGAAACCGAGGATACTTGTTGACCATAAGGAATGTCTGCAGTTACTACCAATGGGCATATAGAAAATAATTGGCATTGGATGTATCCCTGACCATAGACGGAACTTGAACATTTTTNGGGGGGGCCGGGACCCTCCCCTGCCCCTACATAGTTCCGTCCATGTCCCTGAGGGGCTGAGCAACGGGTCAAACCCAAACTGACTCAACCAAAACCGACCCGAACCAAAAAACGATTTTGAGGAAAACGTGAACCGAGAACCGAACCGAAGTTTACCCCAGCAAAACCAAAACCCAACCAAAGTTAACCTAGCGAAACCAAAACCGAACCGATAGTTTAGGTGTATTTTTCTTGGTTACCTGAACCGAACCGAGTAAAACCGAAACCGAAAACCATAGTTATATAAAACCGATAACCGAACCGAATAAGGTCAATTCGGTTCGGCTCGGCTCAGTTTTTCAGTTCGGTTCGGCTGGTGTTTTGGTTTGGCTCGGTTTTCGGTTGATTTTGCTCGGCCCTAGATGTTATCATTAAGGAAATCTTGCCTTTATTAACCCAAAAAAGTGTTATATTTGTACATAAACAATTGAAATCTGAAAGTGACCAGTGACTATAGATTTTACACCAAAACGAAACTTTACATTTTTTCACAAATTATTGATCATAAGTTCCCATCAAAAACTAGTGCAAATTATTGACTGCATTGAATTCAAAGCCACCAGATTGCTCTATTTTCTCATAGTTATTTGATTATCTGTCAAACACTTGCATTATGCTATGTGCCTAACCAATGTTTTGTTGTTATGAGATGAAAGAAGTATGATGGTCCAATGCATATCATGGGTAAGCAGAGGACGGGTTTTTTCAAACTTACTTCAAATTTTGTGATAAACAGAGGCATAAAACATTGCGCCTTCGTTTTAAACAAGCAAGTGAGAAACATACTCATGCAAATGAGGGGAAAAAGCAATCAGTTTCCAACCCCCTTCAACAAGTACTCAATGGTCAGCATTAATCTAAAAGCTAGAGATGTGGTTAAAACTTATTTATGCACAGCGATATAGCTCAATTATTAGCAATAATACAAGGACACACAGATGCAGCTAAATTATCAATCGTCATTCTCCTACACACTTGTATCATATGTTGTTATGCAAAAATATAATCAAAGATAAAGCATAGAAATAAAGTTTCAAATGATCTCACCGAGTCAATAGCCTCTATTTTCATTCCTGCAGAGCGAATGAACTTGCGTACCTCAGGATCTACAGGCTGGATATATCTTCCAGTGCCAATTATCAAAATTTCTGGAATAGAGATTATCAACCGTCAACGACATATACATTAACAGAAAAACGATAGATATACTAGTGATAATCATAACAAAAAGGTAGTGAGGATATATATCATTGCTGCTATCAACAGCACTCTTTAATTTTTTAGTGATATCAATCAATAGGCAGGTTTAAAACCCAAATGGAAGATGCGCAATGTTCTTTATAAATCACATATCATACTTATGACAACAGCAACTAATTTTACATATCCACTAATAAATATGCAAGCCTGAAAGTACCAAATCATCTTACCTGGTATGGGTCGTACTGTTTGGAAGATGGATAGGCTGCATTGCAGGAAATGACAGATGATATGTCAGTTAAAGGCATGAATGAGAATTTAAGAACAATAGGTGAAATAAATAAATAAATAAATAAATAAAACCTAGTCACCTATTAACTATTCACATCACACAAATCTATAAGTTTGATCACGTTATATGAACTCTAACTATATTGGAGCATGCACTTTAAGTTAGTATTGAACAGCTCCGACTAGGGAGAACAACATACATACGACACATCTTGGCATATATATGTAGGCGTTTGCTTTCCTATGATTTCACTTTAAAAATAAAAGTTGTGAAAGTGGTTCAACTGCATTCGCATCTAGGGCTGTAGGCATATATATGAAACTGTGTGTACGCACACAGACGCAAGAACAGAATTGCATTATGCTCACCTACACTTCTCAAAGATGTATAAACATATGCGTACTTTGACTACTTTCTCAGCATATGAAAGAATCTAAAGCAGAATCAATTGGCAAGAAACACATGTTTCACCAACTAAAAGAAATTGTTAAGTACACCCAACGCCCCAACGGAAACATAATTCATCCCAACAGATAAAAATGGAAGGGGATCAGATTTTAAGCATTGCACTAGTCACTTCGTTCTAGATCGGCCTTTTTGGTGTGGAAAGTGGAATAAAAACCACCCAAATTTGCAATTACTTGGGACAACACGAAAGTTTACTCTAAGCTTAAGTGTTGAATGTCATAGTATTTTCAGCTCGTGTTAGCATTAACAAAGGAACAAAAAACTCAAACTAAAAAATAATTGTCCAAAAATATAACTGCACAAACAATAGTCAAAATCTAACGCACTCAGCAACTAGCCTTAGGCATATCTAGTACGGTAACTCTAATACAATATCAAGGTAACACTTATGTGTTTCTGAAGCTTTTGTTACATGCTCGTTAGAATAGATCGAAGTCACCATACTAGTTAAGATTGATACTTCTACAAACAATTAACCAGAATGATAAAATTCAACAGAAGATAGGTACCTCTCTGCAGTTATATCCGACATTTTCTTTGGACTCCAAGACAATAGCAAGTTACCTACAGCGAGCAAACTGCCTTCGTATTCTACCCCATTAACAGTGAATCCAGTATCAGTATACCTAAAAAAATTAGACCAATCAGCGACAACTATCTCAAATGGAGAACATAATTGTAAGAATATGAGCTAAACACACAGAGCTAACCACATAACAAGCTATGTAATATGCAAGACAAGGCACTCCTCTATTACGAAAACAGTAAAAACCTTTTCACACCAGCGACCATGAATACCGACCCAATTTAAAATCCCCAAACTGAATCTTTAACAAAAGATGCCTTTGTTATTGCACCATTTAAATCATTCTGTAACTTGTAACCTCAGCCTTAGTAGTATAAAACCAATCATCATATATCAATTTAACATTTATTTATACAGTCACTTATTTCTCCAACAGGTTTAAATCGGCGGAGAAACCCCAACTTGAATGTTCAGTCGTTTCGTGCGAACCAGGGGATTTGGGATTGAACTCATGACCTATTTCTCCAAAGTTTGCAAAATGTACATATGATCGCTAATAACTAATACTTTAACAGGTATTTGCATTTTGCATAAAGTACAAACGTACATATCTAATTGTATGGTTCTAGTTATTCCACTAGAAAAGATGCATCGTACCCGTTTCGGGTCATGTTATAATCCGTAATCTCAGATTCACTAATATAACACCTTAACCACCTTAACTTCATACAGAAAACTATGCTTATTTGTGGATTTATGAACTTATTTCATTTCGGCTTATATTTCACAACCTTTATTTTTACATCTTATTGTGATACTTGTTAGCTTATATAAGCTTGTTATATCATAACAAGCTTATATAACTTGACAAGTTTCAAAATAAGCCAGAAAAATGGGGCATGTGAAATATATAAGCCGAAATGAGATAAGCTCATACACGCCCACAAATAAGCTTAAACAAACACCCCCTAACATTTTTATACTAATTCATCCTTCAGGTAAAAATTCAAGCACAACCCACAAACCCTAGCAATACAAACTACATCAAAATCACAAATTCAGCCCCATTTTTTCGCCTTATTTAGATAAGCTCATAAGGGGGTGTTTGGATTAGCTTATTTATCCACCTTATGAGCTTATTTGATTTCGGAAAAGCCGATATAAGCTCATTCCTTAGAGCTTATTATCTAGTTGAGCATATTGGCTTAAGCCAATATGGTGATGTTGATAAGGTGATAAGCTCCAAAGAATGAGCTTATATCGGCTTTTCCGAAATCAAATAAGGTCATAAGGTGGATAAACAAGCTAACCCAAACACCCCATTAGTAATGATAATTGTGAAATTAGTAAAAAAAGATGGGATTTATATAAAGTTAAGAAATTTGTTACTAGTAATTAATAAGGGGGTGTTTGGATTAGCTTATTTATCCGGCTTATGAGCTTATTTGATTTCGGAAAAGCCGATATAAGCTGGTTCTTAAGAGCTTATTATCTAGTTGAGCATATTGGCTTAAGCCAATATGGTGATGTTGATAAGGTGATAAGCTCCAAAGAATGAGCTTATGGGCTTTTCCGAAATCAAATAAGCTCATAAGGTGGATAAATAAGCTAACCCAAACACCCCCTAAGCCCATAAACAAACACAGCCTAACATTTGTATTCATAAAGTTGACATTTTTATACATTTCAATTAAATCCAAGCATAACCCAAAATAGTATTGAATACCCTTGGAATCTCAATTGATCTTCAGGAACATTATCAATGAGGTTAACTTGATCATATAACGAGAAAGCTCTTCTGAGCGACGGCAACCGTTGTGGAAGCGACGGTGGGGGTTTTCTCAACGCTCTCATTAATGTCGGTAATGTCGCCACCGCTTTCTGTCGTACTGCCATCGGAATTATTTAATTTTGGGGTTTTTTTTTCTTGACTTGTGGTGTTTTTCTTAGTTGTTTTGGTTATGTAGTAGTAATTGAATTTTATAACGGTTGATAGTTGCAGCGATAAAAAAGGTTTATAAGTTGTAAACGAAAAATAACCCGGTTGACTGGACTGGTTTGACCGTAGAACTGGATCCGGTCGAAAAAATAGGTCAAATAAAACCGGTTTTTATATTTTTGAAACCCGGTTAGACCTGCCGGGTTTGAAGTGACCCAGATCAACCCGGTTTTTGAGACATGGATATACATTTTTTTTGTATTATTCCAAATATATATATAAACTTAATTTTTTGGAAGACCGGGTTGACCCGGTGGTCGAACTGATGACTCGACCGGGTCGATTAGACACTGGGTTTTCAAAACATTGATTAAACACTAATACTATTTAAACTGAATGAAAAGAAAATGAGTTATAAACGAAAATAATAATAAAAGTTTATGTTCTCATAAATAGTTTACTTAATTTTTCTACTTTTCCACTTTAAAGGTTTTCCCTTTATATATACTAGACGAGTACCCGTGCATAGCAACGGGATTTTATAGCGATAGATAGTTTATTGATAAAAAAAAGTTTATAGGTTATAAACGGAAAATAATAAAAGTTTGAAGATTTGGGAATTAAACATAATGTTTTTAAACCCGGTTCGACCCGGGTTGTTCAACCGGTTGAACCGTTCTGGTCGGAAAATGAGTTGATTTAAACCGGGTCAACTTGCTAGGTTGGGTCGAAAACTGGTCAAATTAAACTGGGTCAACCCACCGGGTTTGAAGCGTCCCGGGTCAACCCTGTTTGTGTTTTAATTGGTCGTATTTAATTTGATAGATATGTTTTTATTTGGTTGTACAATGTAAATAAATCATTGTACTTTTAAGTAATGGATAATGTTTTGAAACCCGGTTCGACCCGGGTGGTTCAACCTGTTGAACCGTTCCGGTCGAAAAATGGGTCGATTTAAACCGGGTCAACTTGCTAGGTTGGGTCGGAAATGGGTCAAATTAAACCGGGTCAACCCGCCGGCTTTGAAGCGTCCCAGGTCAACCCGGTTTGTGTTTTAATTGGTTGTAAAATATGAATAAATCATTGTACTTTTAAGTAATGGATAATGTTTTGAAACCCGGTTCGACCCGGGTGGTTCAACCGGTTGAACCGTTCCGGTCGAAAAATGGGTCGATTTAAACCGGGTCAACTTGCTAGGTTGGGTCGGAAATGGGTCAAATTAAACCGGGTCAACCCGCCGGGTTTGAAGCGTCCCAGGTCAACCCGGTTTGTGTTTTAATTGGTTGTAAAATATGAATAAATCATTGTACTTTTAAGTAATGGATAATGTTTTGAAACCCGGTTCGACCCGGGTGGTTCAACCGGTTGAACCGTTCCGGTCGAAAAATGGGTCGATTTAAACCGGGTCAACTTGCTAGGTTGGGTCGGAAATGGGTCAAATTAAACCGGGTCAACCCGCGCGGGTTTGAAGCGTCCCGGGTCAACCCGGTTTGTATTTTAATTGGTTGTACAATGTGAATAAATCATTGTACTTTTAAGTAATGGGGTGTTTTAATAAGAGTATTAATTACATTTCACTTTTCTCTCTCATTTGACTATTGTTGAAAACTCAACATTTCACTTTTACCATTTTTCCATTATAGATAGTATAGATAGATATAGATTCGGTCTTCGGCCCGGTATTCAGTTCAGTATTTTAGGCCCAATCGGTTTTTCGTCTGGTCTGATTTTGGTCGGTCAAGTCCGGTTTCAGACTGTGCGTTGGAAGGTACTTCAGTTCTTTTTGCCAAGTACTTCATAAATGTCATCTTTCAGTTTCCAATGCTCTCTGTCTCTAAAATAAAAAATACCAACGTAATCCTTTTTCTTTTCGTATTATGCATTTGGAATTTCAAACTAACAAGATCTTCCTCAAAAACTGCTGTCAACGAAGTCATACGATATGAAAATGAAAACGATATGTTTGGAATATAACAGATAACAGTAAGATACCAATCGATGCATTGTGATAAGTGCTACAACATCTCACAATGGTATAATTAATGCTATTTACATCAAACTTCAAGCCTATTTGAGAAATCTGATATATCGATACTATTTGCGAGAGCAAATTTCTCTATATACACTCACTGTGTTTGAGTTTTTATTTTTTCATACAAAGCGTGTATTTTTGAAATACAAAGCGTGTATTTTAAAATTAATATAGTATGTGTTTTTAAAATTTAAGTTTTCAAGATACAAGATTTCATAAATAAACATTTACTCTTTGTAAGTAGATAAATATTAATCACACTTATAATCATTGTCGTAGCTAAGCAAACGGAGGCCCTGTACAAAAGTTTATACGAAAGTTAAATGCGATGTTCACAAATATATTATACCAACTATTGAAACCACAAACATAGTAATTTGATGATCTATTTTAAGTTTTAACAATATTTACAACATAAGATTATACGACCTTAGGCATTTTTTGTTGGAAATGATTATATAACGCATCATATATTTTGAGGCTTTCAAAAGTTTGAGGCCCTGTGCGGTAGCATCTCGTACACCCTCTTATACGGCTCTTCTTATAATGATATATAGTGTAACCTTAAATACCTCTTTGTTCATAAAAAGTTATGGCTTTGTAAAGGACAACTGCAAGAAGCTTGAACAAAGAGGAAAGACGACTAAAGATGAATACGTACAAACTACAAAGCAAGATATTGTAGGTTTATCTATATCTATACTATCTATAATGGAAAAATGGTCAAACTTGAAAAAGTTGAGTCTTGAAAATTGAGTATTGAAAGTCAAATGTGAGAGAAAATTAATGTAATTAATACTCTTATTAAAACACCTCATTACTTAAAAGTACAATGATTTATTCACATTGTACAACCAATAAAAAACATATCTACCAAATTAAATACAACCAATTAAAACACAAACCGGATTGACCCGGGACACTTCAAACCCGGCGGGTTGACCCGGCTTAATTTGACCCGTTTTCGACCCAACCTAGCAAGTTGACCCGGTTTAAATCGACCCATTTTTCGACCGAAACGGTTCAACCGGTTGAACTACCCGGGTCGAACCGGGTTTCAAAACATTATCCATTACTTAAAAGTACAATGATTTATTCACATTGTACAACCAATTAAAAACATATCTACCAAATTAAATACAACCAATTAAAACACAAACCGGGTTGACCCGAGACGCTTCAAACCCGGCAGATTGACCCGGTTTAATTTGACCCGTTTTCGACCCAACCTAGCAAGTTGACCCGGTTTAAATCGACCCATTTTTCGACCGGAACGGTTCAACCGATTGAACCACCCGGGTCGAACCGGGTTTCAAAACATTACTTTTCGTTTATAACCTATAAACCTTTTTTTATCAATAAACTATCTGTCGCTATAAAATCTCGTTGCTATGCACGGGTACTCGTCTAGTATTATGAAAAAGGAAAAAGATTGGGAGACCTAAAAGATATGACTAATTTTGTGCCTAACTTATGTGTCATTATTTCATTGGATTGTGAAGAAGAGGGTCCGGTTGATACAACCAATGAATTGTTTCCACACATGTTTAAGCACAAAATTAGTCATAAGTTTTAGGTATGCCAATCATTTCTCTATGAAAAAAATGAAGGCCATTTATCAGTTGGTTTGTTTGACTTTCACTATAATTCTCGGCTTCATGATTTTTTTCTTATCTTTTTGAACATCTTATTCAATAATGAGAATTGCATGTCCACAAAAGATTTACACAAAAGTTTTCAAACAAACGATGTGCCAAAATAATTAGTCTTATCAAACAGATTTATGATTTTTTATAATTGTTTTGATTGGACAAATTATGTTGCCACATCACTGTGTGAAAGCTTCTTTTGTGGACATAGCATTTTTCTTCAAGAATTGGATCACTATATTTGGTGCATTATGTTGGTGAAATAATGCATGTGACATGTGTATGTGTGCATAGGTGGCGACATTAGGCATCAACACTTTCAGTATTCAGAACAGGGATTTTTACATGTCGAATGTTGGATGTAACGCGCATCTGTCAGGACCTTACGTGGTACACAAAATGAATTTATATGAAAATTTGCTTTTGTTTTCTTCTTTGATCTTCTATGAGGTAGCCGAGTGTTGCCGGGAGTAATTGGTCGTTGAAACTCACTTTCACGTGCTTTTTTATTTTCTACCATTTCTTTCATTCACTTATCAACCTAACACCACTGTTTGCGATGTTCAGATGCACCGGTAGCTTAAAATATTGTGATTTAGCAAGTGGTAACCTATTGGATATGCTTCTACAATTTGATAATATTAGACGTGTCTCGTGCATAACGACGAGATTTTATAGCGG
>LBNU01034154.1:0-10000 GCA_014162995.1 Artemisia annua | reverse complement strand
TTTCATCCACTTTTATACATTTTAATCCGTTAACGTATAAAAACGTATGAAACCGGACGAAAATGTATTAAAATAGATAAAAGTGTATGACAATTTAAGAAAAACGGATGAAAGCATATAAAAACGAATAAAAATGTATAAAAACGGACCGAATGTATGAAAAGTAAGAAAAATGAGCGAAAATGTATAAAAGCGGATATAAAGTATTAAAGAAGATGAAAACGTAAGAAAAACGAACGAAAACGCATAAAAATGGATAAAACGTATGAAAATATAAGAAAAACGGACGAAAATGAATAAAAATGATTGAAAACGGAAGGAAACGGAGAAAAACATATGAAAACATAAAAATAACCGATGAAAATGTAAGAAAACGTATAAAAACAAACGAAAACATATAAAAACGTATGAAAACTTATAAAAATGGATAAAAACGTGTGAAAATGTAAGAAAAATGAAGGAAAACGTATAAAAACAAGCGAAAACGTATAAAAACGGACCCAAACAGATAAAAATGGATGAAAACGTAGGAAAACAGACAATAACGTAAGAAAAACGAGTGAAAACGTATAAAAACGCATGAAAACGGATGAAAACGTAAGAAAAACGGACGAAATCGTATAAAAACGGATTAAAACGCATGAAAACCTATAAAAACGGATGAAAACGTAAGAAAAATTCGAAAAACTTTAAGTTATAAACGGCCGTTATTGTAAAGGATAAACGATGCAACGATATTTAACCAAAAGGGACTAACGTGTAAATTATAATGGAAGTCACTTAACGACAGTTAAAAAAAGGGACCATTAGTGTTATTCTTTTCAGAGATAAGGACTATCCGTGCAACTTTTAACTTTCAGGGACTGTGGGTGAAACTTTGGGCAAACCACAGGGACCATCTATGTAATTTACTCTTCTTGTTATAAACGAGTCATGTAGCCCGCGCGTTGCGGCAGTGTGAATTGAAATTAGCTTGTTGCGACATTGTTTTTAATGTACTTAAATGTTTTTGTGTACTCAAATTTTTGCTTTCATATAGATATTCTATACAACGGCACATGAAACTTTTACATCCAAAGCAAGCGATTAAAATTCAGTTAAAAAGCTTGCATACTAAATCGTAATCGTAATCTTATATATGTTGCTCATATTATAAACCAATAGTTTGGCACTTGGCTTGGTTTATGCTTAATAGCAAATTCATAAAGATATCATTCCCAGATATGGTATAATTTTAAACTGTTACAGGACAGAAAGCTATTTTTGATTGCGTTGTCGTCTTCCACCACGCTTGGTAGCTGGCTTATTATGTGACTACTTTATCTTGCCCTGTTATAAAAAAGTACCTTAGTCATAGTTTGTTACACTCACGGTTAGGATATTTGTCATAGTTTATTAAGTGTTAGGATAAGTCTTCGTGTTAGGATAAGTCTTTGTGTTTGTGTGAGGTTATCTTATAACTCGTATTTAATATTTTACAATGAATGAAAGCTAAAAGTGTAAATAATAAAGCTAAAAGTACAACACCTATAATTAATGTTAGCCTAAAATATCACATCATTCGAAAATATAATTAATATACCACAATGTACAAGCCAAACTAGCTACTAATATGGCCATCATAACCCATACGCTTAAATTCGATTGAAAATAATCGTACATCTCAAAGTACAAAAAATTTCAGGTGGTTTATAAGGTATGAAAAATGTGTAACTTTTAAATATCGAAATTCATATTTTTTAAACAATGTGATATATAGATTTACTAATCATATACTTGCACGAACTAATTTATATTGCTCTATGTTTACACGTTATATAATATTGTGATGAATATTACACAACATTATTGACTAGTAAGTACCTTTCATCGCCAATTGTCACAGCTTCAGAATACTACTAATTATTGTTTTCGTATAGCCATTGCATCGTGATGCACGAATACTCTACCATATTTATATGAGATAGTGTACGATAAAGTTATTACTTAAAATTATCGTCATCATCATAAGATAGGGAGCATTGACTATTATCTCCCATGAGTAGATGAGTAGCATCGACTATTATCTCATCATTGTCACGATTCATTTTCCAGCTAACAAGGATATAACTATATAAGTTTCGAATATAGACAATAAAACCATATTTTTAATATTATCAAACTATATACAATTACAAGAATGGTTCCAAACCCAAACAAAATCAAACAATAACGTAAGTTTATATCATAGAACTTCTATAAAACTAGACCCTTCATTTCATCAGTCATGAAATATATATATGGACATGACAAAAGATGATGCAACTCTTTAAACTTATTATTATTATTTTTTAAGGATAAAGTTATATTATGTTGTGACTTTGCTTGGTTTACAACAGCCCTCCTTACACGGAAGACCGAGGATGTTTATTTTATTTAGTTTTTGGTGAAATACTTGGTGACAAGTATTCCTTTTTCTGATAAGTATATTNATCCTTTAGTAATAACGAACCTATTAATAATCAATTAGAAACAAGTCTTATTAAATTTTCAATGATAATATTATACGTAAACAATGATAAATTATACCACAAAAAAATTAAAACTTAAAATATGACACTAAACGAGTTTCTATAATCACAATCATGCATTCTTATAAATCTAAAAAAAACTCACAATATTATAGCAATATTTTTTATTATGTAAATACAAACAAAATATTATATATGTATAGATATATTTATGTATATGTATATATTAATCGGGTGGGGCGGGGCGGGGAGAGGATTCCCCGCTCCCCGCCCCATACCCAATTAAATCCTCGTTTAATCCCCAAACCCGCCCCGTAACCCAATTAGCATGCCCCGCCCCGCCCCAATTATGTCGGGTTTCGGGTTTCCCCGTCGGGTTCGGGTTTTTTTGCCATCCCTAATTGTGATTCATGGCAGCATAGCAAACACACCCTAAGTTTCGAATATATATACACTAAAACCATACTTTTAATATTATCAAACCATATTCAATTACAAGAATGTTTCAAACCCAAACAAAATAAAACAATACCCAAATAAGTTTATATCATAGAACTTCTATAAAACTAGACCCTTCATTTCCTCAGTCATGAAATATTTGGACATGACAAAAGATGATGCACTCTTTAAACTTATTTTTTTTATTACATCTTTTTTTGCTATTTAAAAAAAATGTATTCAAGTACGTTTCAAGCTTTGATATTCCTTCAATTCACTAGGAAAACATGGGTATCGACTCCAAAAATCACTATGATTTCTGAACATAACCACCATTTTGTCCTTTGTCGACGACGGTCTACTCATATGCATCAATACCGTGAGCTTCTTGACTGCCCCGTAGATCATCATGTCCACCAAAACTTTCATTGTGGGACAAGAACTACATATTAGCAAAAAGATCTTTATACAAATTTTTGTAGCTATATCGGATACATTAAACATTTTGCTTGATACCACACCAACCCCTAGATGGTGTTCCATGAAAGCCACCTTTCCATATGTACATTCGCACAAGAGTTTGATTATGTGCAATATTTTCTCACATTTGGATCGGTTTGAGTCGGGTAGGAGCTCAATAAGGGTAAACATTGCACCTGCTTCGATGGCCTTTGATCGGCTTTTCTTGGATGAATCTAAGATCTTTATCAACACTTGCAAAGAAGATGAACTCACTTTGCTCGAAATATCATCCGATGCAAGCTCTAACAAAGATTTAATCATACCAATGCCTTGAATATTCAATACATCATTCCATTTAAAATCTGAGTTTGCTAGTTTTTTTAGTATTGATACTGTTGAAACCCTAGCTTCTTTACTTCCTCTTTGAAGAATAATCACCATCGACTTCAAGAGTTCGGGCCTCAAAAATATTTCAGAAATGCTCCCATCACTGTCTTGAAATATTGGAAGATGTTGAAGAACCCCCAACGCCTCCTCACACGCTCTAAACACCATGAAATCCGAGCTAACGAATAAAATTTGGACAATTATTTGGAACAAAACTTCTAATCCTCCTAATATCACGAAATCTAGCTTCATCTCATCTCCAATCTCAATAATTTCTCTAAGTTTTCTCAAAACATTTACCTTAAATGGAGTTGAATCGAGGCTTTTGATCAGTGACACCATTTCATATTGCTTGAATGATGACAAAGATGACAAAGACGTTGAACTTGAAGAAGATGGAGACGAAAAATGGCTATTTTCCCATGCAAGAATGAGCCTCTTGAGGGTGTGATTAGGGGTTACGCCAAAATCTTCGACGCTTTGCATTGTGGCTGGACAAGTCTTCTTCTTGTAGCTAAAGAACCATTTTTCAATGTTTTTTCGCTCATATGTGACCCCCGTTGAGATGATAACGGGTTCTTTCATGAGCTCCATGGATATTGGGCATCTAAAATCTTGCGGAACCTCCATTTATGATTCAATGTTTAATGAAATTAACATATATATCTATATGCAAACATATACAAATATCTAACATACATATGTATATGTGTTTTTTTATACACACACACAAGTGGAAGAGCTTTGAAAAGTCTATATAAGAAAAGTCAAATGCAAATACTCAAATGTTAAGTGACTAAACAATGATTTGCTAACTGTATACAGTGCAGAAAATGGAAGCAATGTTGATGACATTTGCAAGGGTTGACATACTAAGGATATAAATAATACTGCCAAAGTACACCATACATATATTCAACTCCATATGAAGCTTATCTATATTTAAAATACATAAAATTACATTATTCAGCTCCACATAGGCACTCAGTATATTTGACAAATATCTGTGTATTAAACATGTTAATAAAAAACTAGTGCTTACTCGATAACTCCACTTGCCTTAGATGTATTCATTTTTGTATTAAACGTAATTGATCGATAAAGAAATGTAATTCAGTATGTAATGAAATGAACAGAGTAATTGAATGAGTTATTAGTGTTCCATTGACCTATTTGATTGCTATGTTAGCATGTAATAAAACATATTCGTATATTATTTGTTACGATGCAACGAACGTTGGAAATGAATGAAATAAATAAAATATTACCAAATGTGATTCCATGTCGTAATGGAATGAAGAAAACTAGGGGTGACTATGTAATGAAATTGGTGCTTATAGACGTAATAGAATGAACCAATAAACCATTTCATTAAAAAACTTAAAACAAACAACATTTTTCTATTTCATCGTAATGATTTATTCCATTAAAACTTCGATTCATGCATACCAAACACTTCGTAACAGAATCATCTTGACCTTGAAAATATCTCACATAACCCTAGCTTTTGACCCAAAAGGTGAAGAATTTGCCAAGCANTTTTTTTTTAGTACATTACACATATTTGAAAAACAATCATCATAAATTGGTTAGAGAATTCATTGACAAGTATATTACGGCATTGATACCTTCAAATCATGTTATTAAACTTCGATTATATTCTTTATTATGAATGGATGCTTTGATGAATTTCCTCAAGATTGTTTATAAGTGACAATATTTTACAAGAAAGGTTCTTATCAAACTCGAAAAAGAGATATTTATCATATTAAAGGTGTAACACTTTTCGCGGCGATTTATATATCATAACTTGACTCAAACAACTCTCTTGACATGATCGAATAAGATAACTTTTCTTCTATTTCACCATAAACTATTTTATACGCCTATTCAAGGAGAATTAGTAAGCAAAACGAATAAAAAATGTCCATGCCTACTTTTTTTTGGAACAAACATGCCTACTTTAAAAGGGTATTTTAAAACCATATAACTTTTTCTTTTGTAAATGCGAGAATATATTTGTGCCGGTATTCCCCATTTTTCCTTCTTTTAATCTTGATCATTCTTATTAGGTTGACCTTTATACAATTTCTTAAGTTACTTAGCAGGGCTGGATTTAACCATGTGTAGGTGATCAATCACACAGGCTTTCATTTTTCAGGGACTTTCGATTTTTGAAACTTTCTTATAAGTATAAACTCATTTTTGAAAGATAATACAAGATTTAGAAAGAAGAAATAACTTCGGTATGACCAGAACCAAAATTTTGAAGTTTTCATAGGAAAAAAAAGCTTAAATTTGTGCTTTAATGGTGAAAATTGAGTATAAGGTTTTGGTTGGGAAGACAAACCAAAGACGTAAGAAAGTATGTGAAGCCCATATATTATGTCATCTATATTACTCCGTATATATAATGGAAAATCCCTCAAAGTGGAAGAGTGAAAAATTAATTCGTTATCTCAGATTAATATATCTATAATAATTACATGAATATTCATTTTTGAATTTTTGAATCTTAAAAATTTAAATTAATGTAGTTTGCTTAAATTACCTTGAAGTATCTTTTAATATACCTTAAATTTGACAACTTTTTAAAAACAAACTATATTATTTTTTAAAAAGACACGTTTTGTATTTCAAAAACACATGCTTTGCCTTAAAGATCGAACCAGAATTATGATTTCGCAACTATAATTATTTGTCGCTATACACCGCCACTTTGCACGAATATATGTCTAGTATAATATAAGTAGCAAGTATTTAACTAATTAGAACTTGAAACCTAAATATTAAACGTGTGAAAACCTTTAAAAAAATTCAAAATGGTGAAGTTAGAAAAACTATTTACTTGAAAATGGAGAGAGAAGTATACCCTAACGTTATTATTGAGTTTTAGAAAGGAAAAAGAATCTGAAGTCTTCGTAGTCACTTAACTAAACACATCGACTTATTTTAATATGAAGATTTGGCAGTATGGGTCTCCTTGCAGAATACATTTACGAAATATAAAGTACTCCCTCCGTCCCAAAATAAGTGTCCAGTTTGACTTTTCAGAGTCAAACTGGTTCAACTTTGACCTTAAATATTTTTTCTGTGGTATAGAATACTTGACGAAAAATTATACCATTGAAAAGTACACTTAAAACTCAATCCATTTATATATTTTTCATCAACTATTATATAACACATATATAAATAGTTAAGGTCAAAGTTGAACCAGTTTGACTCTGAAAAGTCAAACTGGACACTTATTTTGAGACGGAGAGAGTATAAAATAAGGGCCTTTATCATATGAGATTGTCTAACGGGTGCTTTTAGGGTAAGATTTAACGTTATTATAAAAAATAAATAAATAAATAAATAAATAAACTTTGAGTTTAGTATATTAAAAATTAGATATAATTATGATAATTTACGAGTTTAATGAATGTGTATTAGATGCAATTTGTACTTTAAAAGGAAAGTTTGTGTTTAATGAATGCGTTTTAACCGGTGCCCTCAGACACTTGTTAGACAACCCTTATCATATAGGCATATTGTAAAAGAATGAAATGTTGTGGCCTTCATGAATCGGAGGTCCTAGGCGACCGCACCGGTTGCACTTGTCTTGAGTCGGCACTGTAAAGTACTACATTGAGATGACACACGTTCTTTAGAAAGCGAAATTAACGGGTGAAATCCTAGCGAAAGGTCAGCCGACACCCAAAATGGGTGCGGAGGTTAAGGGTTCCCCGCTTATTTAAACCTTTTGGATGAAACATTTGTAACAAATGTGATATGGTAAAGTTCATTGATTTGTAAAGAAGTCACATTTAGCTAATCCATTGGGTTAATTAAGTTCAATCGTTTTCATTACCACCAAAAGTGCAAGTTCAATCCAACGACTCTAGGCAAAAGTTTAAGTGTTCAAGCATTAGTGTTAAGAGTCTTAGAGATGTGACTCAAGATTTCAAATTTGATATTAAGCTGTTCAAGCTCAAGTTTCATGTAAGTGTTCAAGCTTTGTAGATTTTGTTCCATGGTTCCAAGGGTCTATCTCTCTCATGCGTTTTTGTCAAGTCCATGTGGATATAGCGTTGCAAAACAAATTGCCAAAATTTTAAATTTGACTTGACCCACGAGAGGTCTATGCTCACTATCCACGATACTAAAAAGTCATGTAAAGTTGAAACATATCTAATAAATGCGGTACATTAAAGTAATTTTGAATTTTTGGTGGCTACAATGTTAGAATCACATAACCATCAAAAAAAATTTGGTAACTCCACTAATTATGCAACTTTGATGGATTTGACTATAGTCACTATACATTGGTGAATTGGATGAACCACATTAAAAGAAACCACAAATGGAGTTTTTGTAGATTAATGAACAATCAATGTTACTTAACAAATTCATTATCTCATATGAACATACGAAAAAACATAACACAATCTCTTTGTTTTCTTTAGTTTTCTTGTGCCTAGAAACTAATGGGGTGTTTCTTTTTTAAGATGCTCATAAAAAAAGTGGGTCTGATTCCCTTATTGCCACTTATTTTGCCTCTTAATGGGAATGAGTACCTTTTTTTCATCTTTTGTGTTACAGATAATATAAGGACAATATGTGAGCCCAAATAAAAGAAAAATATTATGTATTATATACTCTTTTCTTCCCCATATAGAAAAAGTAAATGCTCCCTAAGTGTTCTTATTAAAATATCTTAATAACGATTTCATGAAACATTAGATGGTTGAAATACTTTATTCGAAAAGTGAATATACATTATCCAGTATTACATCACAACCCTTACCTAATATCTAGCAATGAGTGGTGCTACACCCACAAAAAAATTCCCACAAAAGAATCCACAAAATGACTTGGATGAATTTGATTGATGTATTTGGATATTGGTTATCTCTCTTCCTTTGTACTAAGCCAATAAAAAACATCCAAGTCATTTTGTGGAACTTTTTTGTGGGAATTTTTTTGTGGGTGTAGCAAAACTCTTTTAGCAATAGCCTTGTCTTTGATGATAATGAAAGAGCAAATAATCTTTTTCATGAATTTATAGCTTTATAAATCTTACTAGTAAATGTTCTTTCCAATTTATTTTATAATGTATTTATAAAATTAGTTAGTTTTACGGTGTTACATGTGTTTTCGGCTGATAAATGTGATCATTTTGACAATATTTTAACAACAATGTCCGTTTTTATATGTTTTCACTTGTTTTTATACGTTTTCCTTTATTTTTCTTACATTTTCATACGTTTTTATCCGTTTTTATACGTTTTCATACGTTTTTATATGTTTTCATTCATTTTTATACGTTTTCTTACATTTTCATCGGTTATTTTTATGTTTTCATATGTTTTTCTCCGTTTCCTTCCGTTTTCATCAATTTTTATTCATTTTCGTCCGTTTTTATACGTTTTGGTCCATTTTTATACGTCTTCGTCTGTTTTACTTACATTTTTGAACGTTTTTATATGTTTTTATATGTTTACATCCGTTTTTATACGTTTTCTTACTTTTTCATCTGTGATTCTTATGTTTTCATACGTTTTTATCCGTTTTCATCCGTTTTTATACGGTTTCATCCGTTTTTATCCGTTTTCGTCCTTTTTCATATGTTTTCGTCTGTTTTTCTTATATTTTCATACGTTTTATCCATTTTTATGCGTTTTCGTTCATTTTTCTTACGTTTTCATCTGTTTTAATATTTTTTATCCGCTTTTATACGTTTTCGTTCGTTTTTATATTTTTTCATCCGTTTTTCTTAAATTTTCATACATTTTTATATATTTTTATACATTTTCATCCGGTTTCATACGTTTTTATACGTTAACGGACCAAAATGTATAAAAATGGATGAAAACGTAAGGAAAACAGACAGAAACGTAAGAAAACGTATAAAAATAGATAAAAACATAACAAAATGGTTGAAAACGTATAAAACGGACGAAAACGTATAAAAATGGACCAAAACGTATAAAAACGGACGGAAATGAATAAAAATAAATGAAAACGGAAGGAAACGGAGAAAAACATATGAAAACATAAAAATAACCGATGAAAATGTAAGAAAACGTATAAAAACGAATGAAAACATATAAAACGTATGAAAACGGATAAAAACGGATAAAAACGTATGAAAATGTAAGAAAAATAAAGGAAAACGTATAAAAACAAGCGAAAACATATAAAAACGGACCCAAACG
>LBNU01034152.1:32198-75893 GCA_014162995.1 Artemisia annua | reverse complement strand
ATTGAGACAAATATTAGAAGTCATATGGCATACAAAATTAGCTACCTTCAGGATGTGCCAACTTATGCATAGCTGTTGGGGCGATCATAATGGGTGCTGAAGTTTTGTAGCCCAATATTGTCGTTGACATGTCTATTTTGCTTACATCCACAAGAATCCTTGGCCTAAGACTGTTAATAGCGTGTTGTAATATAGCATACTTATACGATAACAAAGTGAATGTGAAATGCGTGATTAACTTAATGTATTACGTAATCCGTTGGAATGCTGCAACATTCTCTCTAAGTGTATGCTGATCTTCGGATCCGCCAGCAAAGTAGTCATAATACATCTTTGGAAGGGCTTGCTTTGCCAATATTTGATATTCCTTCACATTGACCGGCTCGTCACCCATTCTTTCTGGTATCAATAATTATCATTCTATTAAGCTTAATTATTATATTCGTGCATTAGCATTACATTAATGAGTCATTTCTTGCTCAACATAAACCTGATATGAACATAACCATCCAGAAACATATTTCAAAACAAAATTAAAAGGCCTCAGTGGAATTCGACCACGCAAAACTAGATATTTCAGTCTCAAAGAAGAGCATATTGTGTTGGCCCAATTTACGGATCTTTAATCAAAATATACCAAAAAGTAATGAAATAATCTCTATTTCTATAAAAGTGTTGAAACAATCTCTATTTCTATAAATCTGTCATCGTTGTAAAGTTACAGGTTCTATTCTATTTATAAGTTCTATTCTATTTATAAGAAATGAAAAGGTGTGACTTGAAGCATTGTGATGCTTCGGTTTGTGTTGGTTCGACCCAACAGTCATGTTGTTTCAGAAATAACTGTCATTTGACAGTTATTTTACATAGTTGACTTTTTACATGGTTGACTTTGACCTCCGGGTTTGACCTTCTAAATGGGTAAGTTTTGGGTAAGATTGTGATTAACCCAACATTCTCCCCCTTAATCACAATCGCTGCGACGTAGATCTTTAAGTCTTTTGTAGTCGTCTCTGCACTCCCTGCTATCTTTTGCGATGTTTACACTCTCTGCGATTTCTGCACTCTCTGCTGTCTTTTGTGATGTTTGCACTCTCTGCGATTTCTGCAATCTCTGCTATTTCTGCACTCACTGCGGTTTCTCATTGTATCATTTCTCTTCAGTTATAGTTGCCATAAGCAACATTGGCTCTAAGTCTTCTTCAATAAAATTGGATTGTTCTCTGACTTGATTCTTGCGTTTATTTTGACATTCATATGCATAATGTCCAAGTTTGTGACATCGGTAGCATGTGACTTGAGATTTGTCTCTTGTATCTTCTTCAAAAGACGCTCGTTCTTCCTTTTTAGATTGATAATTGTTCTTGTCTTGTTCTTGGTCTCGAGAATGGTTAGATCTTCCTTGACCATATTCTCTAAAAGGTTTTCCTTGTCCTTCATATCGTGTATACATCAAACTCTCTTGATTGTACACTTGTTTATCTTTCTTAAACTTAATCCTTTCTTCATAGGTCTTAAGTCTCCCTATTGCTTCTTCCAGCGTCATAGTACTTAGGTCGGAATATTGTTCTATAGATGCAACTATTTGCAGATACCTATCTGGTACAGCATTTAGTAATTTCCTAACTAAGGTTTGATCTTCTATTTCGTGTCCTAGACTAGCGGCTTTGTTTACAAGAGTTGTGAGTTTTCCTGTAAAGGTGTCGATTGTTTCATTTTCCTTCATATGTAACAACTTAAGTTCAGATCTGAGTGTTTGTAATCTCGCTTGTTTAACTCTATCTTCGCCTAAATGTCTAGTCTTTAAAGCATCCCATATTGCTTTAGGGGTTTTGTGCTTTGTTATTTGAAGTAATTGATCTTCGGATAAGGCTTGGTAAATGTATGCAATAGCGGTTTTCTCTTTTTTCTTATCGGATTTAGTTGTATCTAACAGCTCTATTGTTTCCCATAACCCATTTGCTTTTAAAATGATTTGCATTCGAATTGCCCATGATGAGTAATTCGCGGGTTTTAATATCGGGCATTGGAATTGAGGAGTAGTATTGATTATACTAACTTCCTTCTTTCCACTATCACCTTCCTTCGTCATATCTCTAAGATTTGATAAAAATAATCTCCTAAAATTCTAACACGGGGTGTGTTAAAAAAATAGCGTGCTTTTAATGTTTTGTGTCTAAAATGACAATCAAAACTCTATAGGACTAGTTTTAATCCAAAAACTATCCTGGGAGATTTTATGTTCTAAAATGAATAGCCTAAGGTTAATTTTTCCTTAAAATTATTCCTAATAATAATAAGTAGTGTGTCTTTCACTAGGTTATTATAAAATAAAATGATAAGTTACTTAATAATATAGTGTTTGTACTTATCAAAATAAAATATACTACTAATGAGTATAAGTAAAATAGAGGGTGGTTTTGTAAATTTCGTAACCTGGGGGGGTTAATATGAACCCGTAGCCCTTTATTGGTGTTCCTGGGTTTGCCCTAGGCGTTATATTGCGCCTCTTTTTCTTATCTCTTTCAAGAGATAATAAATCTCTGCCTCTTTTTTCTTTCGTATCTCTTTGCAAGAGATAAAGTAGTCTCTCTTTCCTTGAGACTTAAAACTGCTTCTGGTGTTCCTCTTGATGGTTGACCGCCGATGTTCTTGGCTTTTGGTTAACCTTTTCCTTCACGGATGGTGTTCTTGTTTCGAACGCCTATTTGATCCTTGTGGGATTCTTCTACCGTGTATGTTTTAAATCAAGTGGTGATTCAAATAAATCAAGGGTGCTTGGTTTTGATTCTTCAGGAAACAGGTGTGTTTGTTCCTTGTTTTTTAGAATCGATTTCTGCCCCTTTGATGACTTTGTATTTTGTTGGTATTGGGTTCTTGTTTCTGAATCGGTATAAGGTTTTGTTTGAAAGAAAAACAAAATCCTTTGTTCCCTAATGTTGTTTCTATTCTCGGTAAAAAAAATCCGAATGAAAATTTTTTGCAAAACAATTTAAAAATGCCTTTTCTTAGTTGCCGGTAATATTTACGAGGCGGCTAAGAATCAAGAGCGTTTTTCCGAATCACAAAATGATAGTTTTGATTTGATTGTGGTTCTAATGGTATGTTTGCAGAAAAAAAAATTGTATCGAGTTTTCTGGGAATTTTTGTTCTTCGATTCTGGGCAAATTAGAACCCTTGGTATATGATGATGTTGGCTCTGATACCAATTGTTGGCCCAATTTACGGATCTTTAATCAAAATATACCAAAAAGTAATGAAATAATCTCTATTTCTATAAAAGTGTTGAAATAATCTCTATTTCTATAAATCTGTCATCGTTGTAAAGTTACAGGTTCTATTCTATTTATAAGAAATGAAAAGGTGTGACTTGAAGCATTGTGATGCTTCGGTTTGTGTTGGTTCGACCCAACAGTCACGTTGTTTCAGAAATAACTGTCATTTGACAGTTATTTTACATAGTTGACTTTTTACATGGTTGATTTTGACCTCCGGGTTTGACCTTCTAAATGGGTAAGTTTTGGGTAAGATTGTGATTAACCCAACATATTGGACTTGACTTCTATTTTTGTTAATGAACTTGAAGTTGTCCAACTTTAAAAATGGCTAAACGGGTAAACGGATGAGGTTTTTCCCTATCCAGGTTACCCAGAGAGGGCGAGTCTTTTTTACTCAGATGTACGTGGCCTCATCGGGTTAATCTCGGGACCGTTTTTGACCCTTCCCTTGCCACCCACAAATGTACACACCTAGCAAGGTTTAACCCTTGACCTCTTGTGAGGAAACCAAGGACCTTACTACTAGACCATTTGATGGTGATTTGTCCAACGTTGAAAAACGTTATAAAGTTTGGAAACTATGAGAGTTTAGAATGTTTTCTAACCATCCCACATTGGCAGAGTTTGTAACCAAAGGTAGATATATAAGTTATAAGTACTGGTATACACATAAGATTGATTTAGACTGGAATCAATTTTAGTCTCTTGACTTGGTATAGTATACTATAGTATACCAATCTCGAAACTAAAATTTATTTCGTCTTTAATTTATCCATTTTTCAGAAGATAATAAAAATTTCATTGATTAATTCAAACAAAGTCTATATTATAATACAATTAATAGTGTAAGTAAAACAGAAGAAGGGGTTATCTGGGATTGCTTATTAGAACTGCTGATTCTTTTTTGTGTAGTAATAACAACAGTTTGTAATCTACTTATTTCACACAATAAGCATCTCAGTAAAACATTCTCAAACACCCTCAAAATTATTCACTCCAAACACCCCTTTAAGTGATCGTTAAAACTTTAAGTACTAACTTAAAAACATGCAGGTTGGGTTCTAACATAATAAGCTGTTAACCAAACCAAGAGTATATATATATATATACATCTTATAAGTATAAAATTATAGAGAGAAAAAAAAATACCTTTTTTAAATGGAATTGATTTGCAGAGGATGAGTATAGTCAAAGACGCAGCCTTGGGAGCAAGCTCAAATGAGTCGTGTTCAATGGGTTTTGTTTTGGGGCGTAAGTTTTATGGAACCAGACAAAAATATGTTCATTTTAAAAACATGTGGATTACGTTGTTGTCTTGTGAATAAACTTTCTTGTTGTCGGATCATGATTGGTGATGTGGACATAACAAACACTAAAATTTTTAATAATTTATCAAAATAATTATTGTTTTGTTACTTTTTAAAACAAAAATACTTGCACAAATTAATCTATGTCAAACTAAGAACTTACAACAACCTTCTTCAGTTTCATACCACATTACAACTTCTGTCCACGGCTGTCTTGGGAATTTTGATTGATTCTGGCCGATACGTAAATAGGGCCTTTTAGTGTCCAAAATTTAGATATATGCACGATTTATCAATACTCCAAGAAATATGTTATAGTCCAAAAATATTAACGCAATGAGCAATATGTTATCTGAACTGTATTTTCCTCCAATCATTTTTATAAGTAAAGGTCGGGTATTGACTCTTGGTAATCAACTAACATTGAACATACAAACAAGAGAGCTTACTAGAAATCAATACGCAGCCATACTAACTTCAGTAAATTGACGTCACAACCAAAGTAATACTAAACAAATATTATTAATAAGATAGTTTGTTATTTTAAAATATAGAATAAATGTGATGAATTTATATATTGACGCTGGTATATGTTGAACCCAACCTGCATGTTTTTAAGTTGTGATGTTACCACAACTTTTGTTAGCATGTCATGAAAATTGTTGGTGCCTTTATTTCATCACTTTTAATTGAGGTCGAGTCAAAAACTCAAAATGATATTCAGACCCGTGCGATGCACACGGGCTGTATCTAAGTGTTCATAGCGTGATGTTTGGCACTAATTTTCGTCATATATAACTTGGACTGCTTCAGGACCCGTGCGATGCACACAGGTTTTATCTAATTGTTCATTGCGTAATGTTTTGTTGAAGTGTAAGTAAGATCGTGCATCTAATTGAGATGTGTTGCATAATTTTTAGCTAAATAGTTATATAATAAGTTGAGTTAAATGAAGTTGTGCGATGCAGACGATTTGTATAAAATTGTTTCTTACGTAATGTTAAGCGTAAATCGTGGAAGTAAAAAGAGAGAACTTTTATTATAAGAAGAATTCACATTTTTTGTCTCTATCATTTTTTATTGGAACTAAATAATATTAATACATCGGGCTAAGTTATAACTATTTCTTATGATAGTCAACAATGCCCGTGCGATGCACATGGGCTGTATAGAAGTTTTCATAGATTTAAAATATGTGCGATGCACATGGGCTGTATAGAAATTTTCATAGCGTAATATTCGGCATTTATTTTCGGAGTTAATTCTTTCAAAACGTACTATACTTGTCAAAAAAATCACTTTTGCGCAGCGAACAAAAAAAAATACTTATCTGAGCAATAATGTTGACAATCTTGTCTTTATTTGAGTAATAAAGACAAAGATTTTTTTTGTAAAGACCATTTTACCCTTAAGTTTTTGTAATTTGCATCCAACGTCCCTATTTTTTTTCCAATTTTTTTTCGAAAATATTTTTTTATTTTTAGAAAATAATTTTTTTTCGAAAATATTTTTTTTTCAAAAATATTTTTTTTCGAAAATATTTTTTTTTCAAAAATATTTTTTTTCGAAAATATTTTTTTTCCGAAAATAATTTTTTTCGAAAATATTTTTTTTTCAAATTTTTCGAAAATATTTTTATTCCAAATTTTTTTTTTCGAAAATATTTCATTTTTCAAAAATTATTTTTTTTCCAATTTTTTTTTTCGAAAATAATATTTTCCCCAATTTTTTTTTCGAAAATAAATATTTTTCCAAAAAAACTCATTTTTTCGAAAATATTTACTTTCCAAAAATTTATTTATTTTCAAAAAATATATTTTTTTTCGAAAATATTTACTTTCCAAAAATTTATTTATTTTCCAAAAATATATTTTTTTTCGAAAATATATTGTTTTCCGAATTTTTTTCGAAAATTTCACGAATTTTTTTTGAAATTATTTAAATAAAATTAAAAAAAAGAATTTAAAAAAAATCAGAAAAATAAGAATTTCGGAAAAAAGAATTGGAAAGAGAATAAGGATGGTGGACGCAATTTTCGCAAACCAACAGGGACCATTTATGTAATTTAGACTAAGGACGGTGGATGCAATTTTCGCAAACCAACAGGGACCATTTATGTAATTTAGAAGGGTAAAACTGTCATAATACTTAAAGAAAGACAAAAGTGTCAACATTAGTGCTTAGATAAGATTTTATTTTTGTTCACTACTCAAAACTAATATTTTGGGCAAGTATGGTACGTTTTGCCATAATTACCCCTTTATTTTCGTCATTTTATAATTAAGTTGTCATGGTGTCACACATTTGATAAGCTTTATACGTATTTAAAATACTTTATTGAGTTGCACATGAGCTGTATATAAGTTTTATATTGTAATCTTCGGAACTTATTTTCGTCATTATATATCTAAGTTGTGATGGTATCATATTTCTAAGCATAACACACATTTAAAATAGTTTATTGACATTAAAAGAGTATATGTGAAGAGATTTTTTTCAAGATGTTACATTGAAAAGAGTCTCTTCACATGTAATTTTTTAATATGTATAATTTACATAAATTATTTTAAATATGAAGCGATAACATTAATGCTGGAGACCTTTTATATTCATCCCCGTGCGATGCACATAGGTTTGGACTGCCTCAGGACCCATGCGATGCACACAGGTTGGATCTAATTGTTTTTTTCGTAATGTTCGGGACTAATTTTCGGTTCATGTTTGAAACTCTCATTTTTTTGTGAAAGACGGACTTCGTTGTTCAAATAAATTACATTATTAAAAGCGAACTACAAAACAAATTTCCTTTTTAACAAAACTATAAAAACATAAAACATTAAAGTAATTAGTATATTCAAGAGTATAAAGTATAATTCGTATAATAAATTATAATTCGTATAGTAAAATATTGCATGTTTAATTTGTAACGTACTATTAATATGAATGATAAGTATTCATCTTTATTGACACCGGTGGCCGTGGCGTTGTTCTTGTTATTGTTCTTCTTGTTGTTGTCTTTGTCGTTGTTGTTCATTGGCATTTTGCATGTTTTGTTCTTGATACAATTTTCGTGACTTCTCGATCTCTTTCTTTAATGTGAAGAGGTTTTTTGCAAAATGTTATATTTAAATGAGGCTTTTCATATGTAATCTTTTAATATGAGTAAGTTACATAAATTATTTTTTAATTAATGCATTATTACAACATTTTTCCATAAACTATAATATCGAATTTGGAGCATTCATTAGTAACTCATTCTAAGTATTTACAATATGATGACATGAATCACATGATCTCAAACTCAAATGAATAATGCTTACCTCGTGATAGGTGTAGGATAACGTTTGAAATACAATTTTCTTCTCCTTTATATACTTCTTCGATTTAGAAGATTCTCATTGTTATGATGATAGTGTGAAGATATTTTTATTATATTTTTATTATATACTACCATTTTCAATAATTAACATCGACATTTTTACACAGTAGTCATATCAAATATCAAAGTCACACAATATTCCAAAACGTTTAATTAAGAAAGTGACACTAACACAACGCAAGACAAAAACTACATTAAGAGCAAAAATATTAAAATACACCAACAAAGTGTAGTAATAGTTATTGACTAAAAATTGAATGCTCGTCACATTATTTTCAATAAACTTACTTGCTAAAGAATCAATAGTATTAGCTCGTTTATCGGTATTACATGAAGTAAAATATTGCGTGTTTAATTTGTAACGTACTATTAATATGAATGCTAAGTATTCATCCCACCGGTGGTTGTGGCGTTGTTGTTGTTGTTGTTGTTGTTGTTGTTGTTGTTGTTGTTGTTCTTGTTGTTGTTGTCTTTGTCGTTGTTGTTCATTGGCCTTTTGCATGTTTTGTTCTTGATACAATTTTTGTGACTTCTCGATCTCTTTCTTTAATGCTTCTTGACGCGCTGCAAAAAACAATTAGATATAGTTGATCGTTAGTAACTTAAATACAGTTAATCAATATATTGCATTTTCGATCAAAGTAAAAATGTCCGTGCATGTTCCACTTAGTTGATAAGACAACGATGTGTAGGATCTCTTAAACCATTAGAGAAGATGATGTTACTACCAAACCTCCTAAGCACAATTTTTATGTCCTACATTGTTACACACACAAAACACACGTGAAATTTACATAAAATAATATAAATCAATATGCTAAATAAGTAAGACAATATGATGCTTACTTTACCACCATAATAAGTTGTAGCCCAATGTCCATGCGGTGTGGAGGAAGTTGTGGTTTGTTGTGTGTGATTTTTGACACATTATATAGTTGATAAAATATTTGTAACTCATGGACGGGAAGGTAAAAAGACTAACCACTAATTAGTGTGTTTAATTTATGCATTCATGGCATTTTTTGTTTGTATTCTTTGAGGTTTAGAGATGACTTGAAACATGTTGTACCGTATAAACTTTTGTGCACGATTCCTCATGCAAAACATATTGTACCGTACAAACTTTTGTGCACAATGCCTCTTGCGCATTAAATTAAGCACTCCAATCTTTAGATAGTATAGAAGATATACTTTTTTAGGATCCTGTGAAATTAACACTCGGTAAATTCCAGAAACAATGTTTCATCCGCTAACAGGTGAAATGGACAAAGAATAGCTCAGCAGCAAACAGGTCGTGGGACAAACTTTATTTAAACAAATTTTATTTTTAATGAATAATATCTCCTTATCTTTTATTCAAAGTTACATTATTATAGAAATTATTTCTGGTCAAACCCGACCGACCCCATTTTGACTTTCTACCAAACTAGTCCGACCCACCCATTTTGCCACCTCCGCAATTAGATATACCAAAACCTGTCTAAACATACCGCATTTTTTGCAATGGAAGAAGTTCTCACGACCACCGACCCTGAGCACAAACAAAATGATGTAAATTAGTAACACGTTCAACATTCTAAAGAGTTAAAAAGACCAGCTATGAACTTTGTGCGGTCAGCTCACTAACCTGCAGATGCCACAATCATCACAATGAAACAGACCCTTGTCAAGCTGCAACACAATGATCAAAAAATCAGCGAAACCTAAACATACGCGTAAGATATACACAATATAGAGAATATAATGTTCTGTTTTTATACATCATCGTCGTAGAATATGCAGATGTCACAGAAGTATTCCCCCATGTTGACACCACAATTTGTGCAGGTACGGCCAACCTGTATAATAAAAAAAAATGATTTAATGATTTTAGCAAGTAATTGTTCATTTGTCATAGATCGAGCTTTTAAAACGTACCGGCTGTTCTGTGTCACAAACCGAACAAATCACCTGTAAGAAATATATCATATTCACTTAGTTATAACGTTTGCCATCCTTAGAACTAGAAAAATGAATTTAAAATGTGCACGTTTGAAACGTACTTGTTTCACATCAGATCGAACAAGCTCATGGCGATCATAGATGCGTTTCAACATATTCTGAAAACTCGAAACACAAAGTCACAAAGCAATTGATTCAGAATCTCAAATTCCATGACAAAATGGACGTAATTTGTACACCACACCACATGTATTCAAAATATGTATTACTCCCTCCGTCCCAAATTTATTGTCCAGTGTTGACTTTTTTAGTCTTTCTCCTTCAACTTTGACCTTATATATTTTTGTGGGGGTTATATAATATTTGATGCAAAATATATAAATGGATTGGGTTTTAATTCTACTTTTCAATGGTATAATTTCTCATCAAGTATTATATAATAAAAAATATATATTTGTGGTCAAAGTTAAACCACTTTGACTTTGAAAATTCAAAGTGGACAATAATTTTGGGACGGAGGGAGTATGACATTTTTGTTCTGAAATGATAAAGCGGGTCAAAAAGAGTTGAACTCGTTTTATGGGTAAAATGGTAATTTTACATATTTTAGCGATAAATAAATTTAAAAAATATGATGTACAAATCGCCTCCTTTTTCTAAGGACGTAGATCTACGTAATTGAGCTAGACAAAACAACATAAATCACATGAAAAACGTAGTAATCGTACCGCAGCCTCATTGTGACAATGACGACAATCATAGACCTCGTTACAACAAGGAGCTCGAATCATACATCTTCTTCTATAGTGCTTGCATCTAAAAAGTCCACAAATACTCATCATATAACATTACAAAACTAATACATAGCCAATCACAACAAAATATATAAACTTATGTAACGTAGTATACTTATAAAATTTCACATGGATCTTGGAAAAATTAAATACTCCATCCGTCCCAAAATAAGTGTTCAGCTAGCGTGGTTAATGATCATTATGTGTTTAAAATTAGTCTGCAAAATGAATTTTATATCCACCATATTCTTATAAATAATTATATATGATTGTTTTGACTTGAGGGATGTGTTTAGTATTTCTTATGTCCTTTTTAAATAAATATAATTTCAACAAGCCACAAATCCATTATGTTACATATAGATCCGCTAATAACCATGTTTAAATTGTTGTCATCATGCAAAATAATTGTACCAAAATGAAACATATTTGCATGATCTATCACTTGATGTGACATACTTAGTTACATACAACATCAAAACATAACTATCACTACATATTACATGCAACACAAACAAATTAAAACATACTATGTAACATATTCATGCAAACATAAGATTAAGAAATAAAAACACATACCCATAACCCATCTTCCCAAAATCCAAACGTTCATCATTTGTGCCTTCCATGGAGGCTAGGTTAAGGGGAAAGATGGATATGAAGATAGCACAAGAAAAGAAAAAAACTTTCTTAATTTGGAAATATTAGTCTAGTTTGTTATATGTGATATTTTGGACACAAGTATCAATAAAAACTTTAGTATATATATAGACATAACACATTAAATAGTACATGCTTTGCCCACAATGGTGGCAACTATAATATTCAAAAGGTAGTAACTTTGGGAGTAGTAGATAAGGGTTTTAGTGATCACAACTTCCACCGAATTATGGGCCAATAGGATGTCATTTTGGATATCAGAATATTATTAATTGGGAATAGGGACCATTTTTTTGGAGTTGAGTAAATTGGTAGAACTAGATGGTGTCCATTTGAGGTGCTTTTGTAAGTTGTCGGGTAAATATGGTTTGCTTGAGGATATATCGTAGGGATGTTTACAAATTGTTGGACATAGTTATCAGTTCGGTTTGCAACTTTAAACAGTGGGATTGGGTGCTGGCGTGCTGCCAAAGGCGGAGATGGGAGACCGGCAGGGTGGGCACGTGCCTCCTAGCGAAAATTTTATAGTGTGAATTCAATTTTTAAAAATATCTTGTTGTTTTTGTAATTTGTCTTTCTAATGAACCGATTAGTAATTAGTTTCTAGTAATTAGTAAAGTTTGTCTCATCAGTCGTAACTTTCTGGCTCCACCTCTACTGTCAGGGCGGAACAAAGGGCTTTTCATGAGTTTATGTGAGACATGAATTTTCTTTTCTTAATGTAAACAATTTTCAAAAATCTCAAATATTCATACACGTGTTATATATCTTGTTTAGTTTGTCTTATCATATAATTCTAGAAAGAAAAATATTGTAACTTGATCACTTATAATGCGAGTTCTTATATTATCTTCTCGAGTATCACTTACGCTGCGTGCTTGAGTTTTTTTAGGTGGGAATAGAAATGATATGTAAAGAAGAGAAAAGAAATGAAAAGGAACGGAAAGAAAGTTGAGTTTATATTTCATATTCTCGAGTTGAAATGAAATGAAAGGAAAAGAAATAATGTTGTGTTCTCGAGTTGGGAAGAAAAGAAAGAAAAAGAGACATAATTACATTTATGCACTTTTAAATATGTTCATTTTATTATAAGAGTCGAATATAAATATTGAAAGTTATATTGGTCATTATATACTAAATAGTGCGGGTGTAGAATTGTTTCCGTCCAAATCCGCCCATATTTAGGCGGAAAATTCCTATAGGAAAATGATAAGAATTTTCATGTCATTTCCTTTGTGTTTCCTTTCCTTTCTATCTGAGAAAAACTCAAGAACACAATAAAATTTTAGTTTCTTATCATTTCCTTTCCTTTCCTTTCCTTCTAAAAACGAACTCGAGAACGGAGCGTTAAGAAATGAAAAGAAAAGAAAATAGAGAAAAACAAAAATGGTTATTTTCTCGAGTATTACTTAAGGAGGGAAAGAAAATAAAAAAGAACCGAAAAGAAAATGTAATTTGATTGATTTTAAGGTAAAATATTTTCATTGAAAATGTTTATTTTTTTTTTTTTTTTTTTTTTTTTTTTTTTTTTTTTTTTTTTTTTTTTTTTTTTTTTTTTTTTTTTTTTTTTTTTTTTTTTTTTTTTTTTGCATGCTTACCATAGGAGACTTGAAAGGGTTTGGTCATTGTTTAGTTTCATCAAAGCATGACATGAAGATAAATGGTAACTTGAAAGGGTTTGATTGTTTAGTTTCATCAATTTGGAGACTTCCCCTCATATGAATATGTATGTATCATCAGTTAGAAACAAAGATCATTTTATACTCCATATTAACAACTTTTTGTATCTATACGTATGTTTTGACCACCCTGCCGTGTATGACTTTTATGTACTTCTTAATTCTTATAGCTATATTTACGGTTAAGTGACGCAGTCGGAAAATAACACAAAAAGCAAGCGCTATTCGTTTGAGTAAACAAGCAGATTTACAAGCGATAAATCTGTAAAACTCTGGAATCCACCAGAAAATTAAAGAGATAAACTCAGAATTTTATTATCAAAAGTATAGTTGATTTCTATCAATGAAAATAAAGTGTTTAAATAGTTAACACAAAACCCTAAATCTGTAAACTCGGATGGCTTAAAAAAAAAAAGCCCATCAGGCCGCCCATCAGGCCCGACTTGTCTCTTTATCGAATCGTGCAGCCATCCTTCCTACGTCAGTCTCCTCCACTTCTGAAGAACTCGACCTCGAGTTCGTATCTTCATAAAGGGTCTCATCTGCATGATACTCATAAATGTCAGCAACATTGAAAGTGTTGGATATGTTCATGTCAACCGGGAGAGCTACCACATAAGCATTGTCATTGATCTTGCGCGTCACCTTGAACGGACCATATTTTCGTGGCTTAAGCTTGTTGTAAGTACCAACTGGGAATCGCTCCTTACGCAGAAACACCATCACATCATCCCCAACACTAAAAACCTTGACTCTCCTCTTTTTGTCAGCAGCAACCTTGTTTTTCTGTCCTGTAGCATGCAACTTTGCCTTCACAGCGTCTTTAACAGCTACAATCTCTTTAGCCAAGTTCTCCGCTGCCACACTAACTCCAGGTGCCTTAGGCAATTTTATCAGATCAACCACATGCTTAAGAACGGAGGTGTAAACTAGAGAAAATGGTGATTTCCCCGTGGCCTAGTGTACAGCACTGTTGTAAGCAAATTCCACCTGGGGCAAGGCCAAATCCCATTGCTTTGGTTTATCTCCACAAACACATCGAATCATATTCCCCAAAGTTCTGTTAGTCACTTCAGTTTGCCCATCAGTTTGTGGATGAGCTATAGAACTCCTGTTCAGGGCTGTCCCAAACATCCTCCAGAGAGTAATCCAAAAGTGGCTAAGAAACTTGGTATCCCTATCTGAGGTAATAGATGTAGGGACCCCATGGAGACGCACCACCTCTCGGAAAAACAACTTGGCTATATTGGATGCATCAGCAGTCTTCTTACAAGCAATGAAGTGTGTCATCTTGGAGAATCTATCTACTACTACGAACACAGAATCCACACCCCTCTGAGTACGAGGTAATCCCAGCACAAAATCCATAGCCAAATCTTGCCAAATATCATCGGGAATAGGTAAAGGCATGTAAAGACCAGTATTTTGAGACTGACCTTTCGAAACCTGACAAGTGTAACACCTTCTAACTATCACGCCAGCATCTTTCCTTAAGTGAGGCCAATAATATCTCTCTTCCAATCCGGCGATTGTCTTGTCTCTACCTAAGTGACCGCTTAGCCCACCACCATGAAGGTCTCGAATCAACTTTTCTCTTAAAGACGAGCAAGGGATGCAAAGTTGATCCCCCCTAAAAAGATAACCATCTCGAATATGAAAATCTGCACTAGGTTGCCCCCTACTACACTTGGCCCATAAATCTTTGAATTCAGCGTCGCCCTCATACAACTCTTTCAAACACTCAAAGCCTACAATCTCCTGGTTGAGGGTAATGAGCAAAGAAGCTCTTCTACTTAACGCATCTGCTACTTTGTTAAGAGTTCCCGACTTATGTTGAATGATGAAAGGAAACTTCTGCAAATAACTTACCCAACGAGCATGCATTTTATTTATCACTTTCTGGCTGTGAAGGAACTTCAAAGCTTGATGGTCAGTAAACAAAATGAACTCCCTCTGAACCAAATAATGTTCCCACTGGCGTAAGGCTCTAAACACCGCATAAAATTCCTGATCATAGGTACTCCACTTCTGACGAGCATCACTTAACTTCTCACTGAAGAAAGCCACCGGTCTCTTCTCTTGGGACAGTACCGCTCCAATACCCACTCCACTAGCATCACATTCAACCTGAAACACCTTGTCAAAGTCAGGAAGAGCTAACACTGGAGCGCTACATAGCTTCTCTTTGATCAAAGCAAAACTCCTTTCCTGCTCATCCCCCCATTTGAACTTCCCTTTCTTCAAACATTCTGTTATTGGTGCGGTAATGGTACTGAAATCCCTAATGAATCTCCTGTAGAAAGTAGCTAGACCATGAAAGCTACATACTTCGGTCACTGATGTAGGTGCGGGCCAATCCCTAATTGCACGCACCTTCTCTTCATCCACCTGAATCCCTTCTTCACCAACAACAAAGCCTAGGAAAAGTAACTTGTTGCTGCAGAATGTACACTTTTTCAGATTAATGTACAACTGATTCTCCTGTAATACTTGCAACACCTGCTTCACATGTTCTAAGTGTTCTATCTGGTTCTTACTATAAATCAGAATATCATCAAAATAAACCACAACAAAAGAACCTATAAAAGGACGAAGAACCTGATTCATCAACCGCATGAATGTACTAGGGGCATTTGACAATCCAAAAGGCATCACCAACCACTCATACAACCCATCTTTGTTCTTAAAAGCAGTCTTCCATTCATCTCCGGGTCTAATTCGGATTTGATGGTATCCACTACGCAAATCTATCTTCGAAAACACCTTAGAACCTGACAACTCATCAAGCATGTCTTCCAGTCGAGGAATTGGAAATCGATACTTGATAGTTAGCTTATTGATGGCCCTGCTATCAACACACATCCTCCATTGATTTCCTTTCTTGGGGACTAGAAGGACCGGTACTGCACAAGGACTCATGCTCTCACGGATGAACCCTTTCCTTAACAAATCTTCAATCTGTTCTCTTAGAACCTCATTCTCCTTAGGACTCATGCGATAATGTGGAAGGTTGGGTAAACTAGAACCTGGAATTAGGTCGATGTGATGTTGAATGTCTCTCATAGGAGGTAATTCATTAGGGAGCTCATCAGCAATCAGTTCTTTGAAATCCTCTAGGATTTCTAGCACTACTCTAGGAATTGGTGTTTCTTCCTTATTAGCACTGAACAACCCCTTTATCACGACCGGACATAAACAATCAGATTCCTTGATAGTATCATCAAGTTCTTTATCATTATATGTCATTATCAAGAAACTAGACTTCTCCCCACCCGAAATCTTTTCAAAATGCAAAACAGGTGCCATAGCAATTTTGCGTGTACCCCAAGTAAACATCATCACATCATCCCGACCCCGATAAGTAACATCATTATCAAATTGCCAAGGCCTACCAAGTAAAACATGACAAACATCCATATCAAGAACGTCACAAAGTACCTCTTCCTTGTAATGCTTCCCGATGGAGATGGGGACTCGGCAAGCCAATGTGACTCGAACTTGGGACCCCTTACTGACCCAACCGAGGGTATACGGCTTCTCATGTGGCTCTGTTTTTAACTTCAAATAATCCACCAGCTTTTGTGAAACCAGATTCTCCGTGCTACCATTATCTACGATCAGGTTACAAACCTTGTTTTGAATGGAACAATGAGTCTTGAACAAATTTTTTCGCTGTCCTTCATCTTGTGACGTCAAAAGAACCCTCTGCAACACGAAATTAACTCTCTCATCAGATTCCTCCTCTGCGAACTCCACATCTGCATACTCATCATTCTCAAACTCAAGGTCCTCTCCATCTTTATCCAAAACAGCTGTTACTCTCCGAGATGGGCAAACATTGGACCTGTGACCCTTGCCATTACAGCGATAGCATGTGTCTCCACTGGGTTTAGTATACGGGTTATCTTGCTTTGGAACAGGTGTCTTACCCGGTTGCGTGCTGCTAGAGCTACCAACCCCCTTGTTTGCAATGTTGTATTCTTTAGCAACCGTACCCTTCTCCTTATCTCCTACTGATTCAAAATTATTCTGGGGCGAGTACCTTCTAAAAGTTGAGGAATTTCGAGGGGACTTCTCCATTAGTTCTGCTTTCAAGGCTAAACTTGATGCTTCAGCCACCGTCCACACAGTTTGCAAGCCCATTTTCTCTTGCAATGAACCCTTCAAGCCGCTAACATAACGAGCCACTTTCTGACTCTCCGATTCTCCCAACTCATTACGCTCTGAAAAACGCAAGAACTCCGTTGTGTATTCCGTCACAGTCCTCTTTCCTTGAACACACTCGATATACATCTTGTATAAGATCTGTTCATAATCCTCCGGCAAAAACCGCTCCAGCATCAACTGTTTCATCCTTCGCCAAGTCTTGACTGGCCCCTTCCGTTGCCTTTGTCTTTGCACAACCAACTTATCCCACCAAACAGCAGCAGTACTTTTTAACCTGATCGCCACCATCTTAACTTGCTTATTTTCAGGAACCTCCATGACCTCGAAAAACCTATCAACATCAATCTGCCAATCCAGAAACTCCTCCACCCCCATAGTCCCATAGAACAATGGAATATCAGCCTTCACCCGATAATCATGTTTATGATGGTTATGTTTATTACCATCGTCGCCTCTGTCTTCCTCGAAGGGTTCTTCTTCTTCGGAACTCGAACTATCAAAAGTAATCTTATGTCGGTTCCTCCCTTGTGGAACCCTATTCGGGCTCCCTCTCCCATTCCTCTAATGATTCACATTATTCTGTAAAACATTCATCTGAGTTGTTAACGTTGTCACCTGATTAGTCAAAGCAGTTAGGGCCGTGGTAAAAGCCGCGGTAACCTCCTCAAGATCTGCTTTGGTCACTGAGTTTTCCATAGCTAAGCAAGGTACGAAAAGAAACAGGAGAAAGCCTGGCTCTGGTACCACTTGACACAGTCGGAAGATAACACGAAAAGCAAGCGCTATTCGTTTGAGTAAACAAGCAGATTTACAAGCGATAAATCTGTAAAACTCTGGAATCCACCAGAAAATTAAAGAGATAAACTCAGAATTTTATTATCAAAAGTATAGTTGATTTCTATCAATGAAAATAAAGTGTTTAAATAGTTAACACAAAACCCTAAATCTGTAAACTCGGATGGCTTAAAAAAAAAAGCCCATCAGGGCCGACTTGTCTCTTTATCGAATCGTGCAGCCATCCTTCCTACGTCAGGATGAAAAGTAAAGGCTTACCCATTAGAGCCTTCAAGATGATCGCAAGAACCCTGATTTCATACAGTTTAGTTCATTATTCCTTTACACTACGGTTTAAACAAAATGTGCAATCGGTCACTTTTAGTTCCTTTTTCGTCTTTGCTTTCTCACAACCTGATCGATAACTCCAAGGCCGTCTCATGAAATTTGAAGGCCCCGTGCCATATCTACAAGATAGGCCCTAACATTCGAGAAAAAATGAAAGTGTACAAAATAAACTTTCAAAGCGATATTTGTTATTGTTATCTAAAAATATAAGAAGCATAAATACCAATACCATGCCTATTTATATTTCTTAGTCTCATTCTCAAAGCAAACATATTTTTATTATTATTTTTATTATTNAATCTAGACACAGTTGAGTTTTATGTAACGATAAACACTTTTTTCGAAAGTAACTCACAAGGAGTTGATAAAACGTTTGAGCTTGATTCGTTAAGAATGGCTACAAGTTATGAATTATGATAGCGATCAAACTGAAAAACAAGTTATGCTATAATATGATGGTTTGTCTTTCAGCTAAGTGTAAATGAACAAAATTCTGAAATGTTTGTTATTTACTAGTATAAGTCTAGGAAATATATCTTTACAAATAAGTTATTAGCAAGTTGCTATAAATTTTGCGAATATGTTAATTACCGGCAATGTTGAGTAAGCTTATACATCATGTTTCAAAACGATATGTGAAAGGTAATGTCTAGAAGAAATAGTATCCCTAAAAATTGCTTTGAAAGCTACAAATACAAAGATTTAACAATGTTTTTGTATTTACATGTGTTTACTGTTAAGATCATCTTAAAACTAGATCAAATAGATTAAGATCTATCTGATACGTAGATTTCTGACAGTAGGTTAACTAAAACTAGATCAGAATAATAAGACAATAAACCAGCTGATGCCGTAGACCATAATCTGTGGGTAAATGAGTCTCATGCCTAAGACGATATAAGAAAGTCACAAGATTCACAAAACGTCACATAACAGAAATACTAACATCCACATGATGCCACTAATAGAAACATACTACTAAGACTAGTTTATCACACCAACTGCAACCATCTGTGACATACGAACTTTTCCCTCCTCATCCAACTAATCAAACATCACAGTAAGTGGCTCACTCCCACCAATCACGGACATCGCCACAAGACGCTCATCGAGTGTGAGGCTAGGTAAATCTTTCATCTCAGTTGCTATTTTGCCCATCATGTCATTAACTGCATTGATTCCTTGATTAGCCACTTTTGATTTCACACAATCGCCATTTAAGTCATTACCGTCAGTTCTTTTGCGTTTATTGCTTACAATCTCTTTAACTCTATTGAATGAGGAAGCATTCCCATTGTCGTGGACCTTTTTACCTTCCAAACACGGGATGATTTGGTTTTCTGGTACAACGTCTTCAACTTTAACTCCAAGACCGTTTGCTTGAAGACCCTTACTCGTGTCCTCAACAAAGATAGCGTGAAGCTTGTTGTATCGGGGAAATGGTTCCGTTCTAAATTTAGCAGCACATGGAAGAATCTACAAGGAAAAAAATATGAACAAGCATTTAATCATGTCATATCATATCATCATCAATTAGCGACAACAACGAAATCAAAAGATCGTTATAATCATGCCTAGCATAGTTAATATCCAATGGGTTAATTTGTGCTACACTTTATTGACAACAGATCAAATGGGTTAAATATAAGGGTGTTTAGGATTTGCTTATTTAAGTGCTTATCTGCTTTTCTACTAAATTTGGAGTTATTAGACTTCTTATCTGGAATTTGCATTTTTCAATAGATAAGCACTTCAAGGTGTTTGGATAAAACTTCTTATCTGCTTATTTAAGACTTGTTAAGCACTTTATAAAAGACAGCTGGGTTGGTTTCTTAAGTAGATAAGCATTCTGAAATAAGTATATCCCAGACATGCACACCCTAAATTAATAAATCTTAGCTAACACGTTTAAATGTTTAAAAGTAGCCCAAAGTACCGTCAAGTATTTACAACCTCCTGTGTTGCTTTACTAACAAAAAATGGATACCTTTATAATAACATAATCATATTTGATACTAAATACAGTATGTAATTAGTGAGAACATACTTTGAGGTACTCGTTCCATACTTGATCGTCTGCAATAACACACAACTTCTCAGGGTCCCAACTAAATCCACTCATGTGTGTACCAACCAACATCTCCTGCACAATGACGAATTCAGTATAGATAGCCACCATCCTATAACTTATCGAATTCAGTGAATAAAAATTATCTGGATGACGCTTATCCGGATCCATCAACTTGTGCACCGCCTTTACATAGTCGGATTCGATATCAGCATAAACAAACTTCCCTGATACATGTAGTTCCAAGAGTGCATCAACTAGCATTTTATCTTCCTCTTCTGTCCATGGTTGTGTACCTTTACCTTCATAGACTATATTACCACCACAAAAACCATAACAGTATCCTGCACGGGCTACACCTATCATGTCTACAACAAACAAAATTGATATTTATTATATCTGGAATACATGGGACCTGGCTACAAATATATAATATAAACCATAAATATTAACTAATAAAAGAATGCCAAAATAAGTAGAGGTCCATACTAATCCCTTCATAATTCTTCGTTGGGTCATGTAATCCATTGGTGTTGCCATCAAGTTTAGTTAGGTTACTAAAACGGGTTAAAGCTTTTGGCCACTTGAAGGCTACTAATAACGTTTCACGCCACTAAACTTATACGGAGTATTGTAATAAGTAGGTATGTAGGTAACTAAGCTTATAAATATGCAGTGTTTGTCTAAGCTAGGATGCTCGGACTCGGGTACGGGTGTCGGACTCGGGTACGTGTCCAAGGGTCGGACCTTTCAAGATATGATTTCAAGGATTCGTGGACTCGTTTTGAAAGAGTCCAAATTTTGAATATGGACTCGGGGACACGGGGTATTATAATTCATAATAAGATTAAATAATTAAAATTGCATTGAAAACTTAAGATTGCATTAAAAACGAGTAATTCCGGGAAAGTTTATAAAAATTTACACATCACAGGGACCCAATTGCAAATTCTTAAAATAAACTAAACTAATAATAACCTAACCCTAAACCTCACTCCACATTTCATCTTCATCTCACTATCTCCATTTCTCTCTCTCTGCCGCCGCCACCTGCAAACCACCACCACCATCACACCACCGATCACCACACTACACCGCCACCACCCACGTGACCCTCATCCATCCCTCTACCACTTACGGTACAACACGCACCACCAAAACACCACCATCACCTCGATCTTTCATCACCGCCGCCGCCACAACTTTACCACCACCATATTAATGCTCTAAACTTGTAGATCGATTGAAGATACGGTAAGAAAACGTGTTTTACGCATAGGTTGACTCACCACCGAGTCAACTCATGAGGTTTCTTGATATTTTGGGCTAGAAACAAGTGGGATAACATTTTTAATAAATTAAAATGCATCTCTTCATCTTCATCTTCGGGGAACAGGCGCGTCCACTTTCTCCTTCCCTCGTCCCGTCCGGATTCCGCACCGGTACCCGCGTCGCACCGGGTCGACACCGGTACGCCGGGGATGTTAGCCGAGTCCGAGCTTCCCAGTGTCTAATTAGCTTACTGTGTAGGCTTAAGCTTATCTCCAATCAGCATATTAATGGCTTAAGATAAATAAACTCATAAGTTCTTGTCGAGTGTTGATTAGCCTATGAGAAAAGGAGCTTACAAGTCTGTATAAGCACATAAACCACATAATCTTGAGCTTAGGGGGGGGTGTTTGTTTAAGCTTATTAGTCTCGATTATGGAATTATTGAACTTTTGAAAAGCTAATGATCTCCACTTTTAGGGATTACGAGCTTATGAGCTTAAATAAGACAATAAGTTCGAGTTGACAAGTAAAGTTTTTTCCGGATTATAAACTATTCACATACAAGTAAAGTTTTTTCCTACAAAGATTAAAGTATTTCCTGGTTTTAATCATGGGTGACACTGTTAAGGATATGACATCAAAGTTTGGGAAGTTAGCTAAGTTTGAAGGAAATGATTTCAGGCGCTGACAGAAGAAGATGCACTTTCTTCTCACCACGCTGAAGGCATAGTTGTCAAAAGCGAGCGCCTTGTGCACCTAGGCGACAGGCGACAGCGAGGCGGACCCACAGCGCCCAAAACCCTAGGCTCAGGCTCACAGACATTTAAAGCGACGATTTGGGCCTAGGAGTGTGATTAAATGGGTGGGTTTTGGTCGGAATCATGTTATAAACATGATACAAGGATCGAATCATACCCAGAAACACGTTTGGTTTGATTTTGGAAATTAAGGTTCATGGTACGATTTGGGATTTTTTTATTTAGAGTGTTTTAATCCAATTAAGTTAGTGGGATAGTGTTAGAATGCAGTGTGAATCTTATTGCAACCCTAGAATCTAACCAGAAACACAAAATGAATCAAAATCAAAGTTTATTGCAACCATGCGCTTTTTTTCGGGCCCGCGCTTTTTATGCGCCTCTCGCCTAGGCAAGATTTTGGGTCTTTGCGCCTTGCAATCGCATTTGCTTTTGACAACTATGGTTGAAGGTTGTGTACGTGCTGAGTACCCCCATGCTTGAATTGATGGAGGATGAGACGCTGGATCACTCAAGGAGACAATGCAAGTGGGAGAATGACGATTACATCTGTCGTGGCCACATCTTAAACGGTATGTCTGATGCCTTATTTGATGTGTATCAAAATGTGGATAAATTACAAAATGACTCCTTGAATCAAAATACATGGCAGAAGATGCTTCAAGGAAGAAGTTTCTTGTCAGTAATTTTAACAATTACAGAATGGTTGATTCAAGGTATGTGATGGAACAATATCACGAACTCCTTCGAATTCTAGGACAGTTTACACAACACGGTTTGAAAATGGATGAATCCATTTCTGTGTCTAGTATCATAGACAAATTTCCACCCTCATGGAAGGATTTTAAACACAGTTTAAAACACAACAAGGATGAGTTGTCACTTGTACAACTTGGAAGCCACTTTCCCATAGAGGAATCTCTTTGGGCGGAAGAAAGTGGCAAAGGCAAGGGTAAAGAAATTGATGGTTCTTCTTTGGTAAATATGATAAAAGATGGTAAGAACAAGAATAACAACAAAAATTTCAAGGGAAAGAAAAGGAAGAATGATGGTAACAACGACGGATCCAACAAAAAGTCTAAATTGACTTGTTGGAAATGTGGCAAACGGGTCACTAAAAAAGGATTGTTGTGTTGGTAAAAAGGAACAATGCTGGTAACACTTTTGGTTCGGGACAAGGGTCTAAGGACCCTAATTCATCACTAGGTCTGAATTTTGACTTTTATGTAATTCCTTTTAATCATTATGTGTCGCATATTTCTGAAATATGTTATGTGCAGGATGATGCATTTGCTTGGTGGATTGACTCGGGTGCAACTTGACATGCATGTAAGGATCGTTGCTGGTTTGATACTTTTCATCTGGTGCAAGATGGATCCGTTCTTCATATGGGCGACGAGTCAACCAAACCAATACTTGGACGTGGAAATGTTGTTTTAGAATTCAGTTTTGGAAAAACTATTACTTTAGTTAATGTTGTGTATGTACCGGGACTTAGGAAGAACCTTATGTCCGGTCTCGTGTTAAATAAGTCTCGTTATAGACAACTGTACGAATCTGATAAGTATATCTTATCAAGACGTGGTGTATTTGTTGGTTTCGGATACTATATTAATGGTATATTTATGTTAAATCTTAATTCAGTTCCTGATAATTGTAGTAGTGTTTGCATGATTAGTTCTAAAGTTGTTGATTCTTCTATGTGGCATGCACGTTTAGGACACATTCACTATAAACGTATGATTGCTATGTCAAAGGATAATTTAATTCTAGAATTTGATATCAACTTAGAAAAATGCAACACTTGCATGTTAACAAAAATCACTAGACAGCCTTTTAAAGAAATAAAACGAGATTCTAATGTTTTGGAGTTGATATATAGTGATTTATGTGATTTTCATGCTACACCTTCATTATGGAATAAAAAGTATGTTGTTACTTTTATAGATGATGCAACTAGGTTTTGCTATGTTTATCTATGCCATGCTAAAGATGAAGCCTTAGATATATTTAAAATCTATAAAACTGAGGTTGAGTTGCAACAAAATGATCCTGGGAAGCTCGGACTCGGCTAACATCCCCGGCGTACCGTTGTCGACCCGGTGCGACGCGGGTACCGGTGCCGAATACGGACGGGACGCGGGGAGGAGAAAGTGGACGCGGCTGTTCCCCGAAGATCAGTGTTGTCAAAAAAATCGGTCTGAATCGTTGGAGTTTCAGATTTCCGGCGAAGATGCATCAGAGAGAAAAAGTGGAGAAGAAGAAAGAATAAAATAGGAAAGCGTGTTTAATAGTACATTCATTTGCTTTTTATGTTCCCAAAATGGGTACAAGTACAGTTGTTTACTTTTTTTTTAGGATAAAATATTAAAAAATATATTAAATTCATTTGCTTTTTGTATTCCCAGAATGAAATAAGTGCATAACAGTTGTTTCCTTTTGTTTAAGATAAATTTTTAAAAAGTTTTTCATTAGAAAGAAAGTTTATAATAATAAAACTAAATAAGTTTATAATAATAAAACTAATTATGAATTATAATACCCCGTGTCCCCGAGTCCATATTCAAAATTTGAACTCTTTCAAAACGAGTCCACAAATCCTTGAAATCATATCTTGAAAGGTCTAACCCCCTTGGACACGTACCCGAGTCTGACACCTGTACCCGAATCCGAGCATCCTAGAAATGATCTAATTAAAACTTTACGCACGGATAGAGGTGGTGAATATTATGATCCTAGTTATTTCCAATCTGTAGGAATCATACATGAGACTACGGCTCCTTATACACCACAACAAAATGGTGTGTCCGAAAGGAAAAATAAGGCTCTTAAAGAAATGTTTAATTCCATGTTGTCTTACTTGGGTTTGAGTGAAGGATTTTGGGGTGAAGCCATATTGACGCCTTGTTATTTATTAAATAGAGTTCCTAACAAAAGGAACAAAGTCACTCCATATGAACTTTGGTATAAAAAACGACCTAACTTGGCATATTTACGAGTTTGGGGTTGTAGGGCAGTCGTAAGACTCCCGGAACCAAAAAGGGGAAAATTTGGTCAAAAAGGTAGTGATTGCATATTTATTGGATATGCTGAGCATTACAAGGCTTATAGATTCTATGTAATAGAACCTAATGAATATATATCCATTAATTCGGTTATAGAGTCAAGAGATGCAATGTTTAATGAAAAAAGATTCACTTCAATACCTAGACCTAAAAGTCTAATACCAAGTTCAAACGAAGGTCAAATTGGTGAAACTCCAATTGAAATTCCTACAACTCGTAGGAGTAATAGAGCAAGGATAGCTAAATCATTTGGATCTGATTTTCAACTATATTTAGTTGAGGGATCTAGAGATGAGTTTGGAACTCTATACTCGTACTGTTACAGTATAGAAGAGGATCCAAGAACATTTGATGAAGCTATGCAATCTCGTGATGTTGCATTCTGGAAAGAAGCAATTAATGATGAGATGGATTCAATTATGGAAAATTATACATGGATTTTATCTGATCTACCACTAGTTTGCAAGCTAGCCTTTGGGTTGCAAATGGATCTTCAAAAGGAAGATGAAAGTTGATGGAACCATTGACAAGTTTAAAGCTCGATTGGTTATCCAAGGCTTTATACAAAAAGAAAGGAATCGATTATTTCGATACCTATGCTCCGGTTGCTCGAATCTCCACAATTAGATTATTGATTGCTTTAGCATCTATTTATAATCTAGTGATCCATCAAATGGATGTCAAAACAACATTCTTAAATGGTGATTTGGATGAGGAGGTGTATATGAAGCAACCAGAAGGATTTATTATGCCTGGAAATGAGCATAAGGTGTGTAAATTAGTTAAATCATTATATGGACTCAAACAAGCTCTAAAACAACGGCATCAAAAATTTGATGAGGTTGTCTTGTCTAATGGGTTTATACTAAACCAATTTGACAAGTGTGTATATTGCAAATTTGATGATTTTGGTAAAGGAGTCATCTTTTGTTTATATGTTGATGACATGTTGATTTTTGGAACTGATCAAGTGGATAAAACGAAAGAGTTTTTGGCAACAAATTACTCCATGAAGGATATGGGGGAGCCTGTGATCCTTGGTATAAGGATTAAACGTGAGAACAAGGGTATCACAATTACTCAATCACATTACATTGAGAAAATACTCAAGAAGTTCAAATGTGATGATTTTGTCCAGTAAGCACTCCTTTAGATCCAACTATCAAACTTATGCCTAATATAGGAAAGGCTGTGGATCAACTTGAGTACTCTAGAGCAATTGGTTGCTTGATGTATGCAATGACAAGCACAAGACCGGATATTGCTTATGCTATGGGTAAATTGAGTAGGTATACTATGTTGGTAATCAGTCCTTCTTGGCACCCGAAACACACCACACAAAATCACACTCCACGCCTATCAAAACATCAATCTGATAATACACTTGGTTTTGGAGTTTTCAATGGTATATTTATTCCGTATAAGGGAAACTAAGTACACCAAAACAAAAGCAAACCTATCCTATTTATAAGCAAAGCTAAACATAAACGTGCATAACTGTTTCCTAGTTAACAGGAAACAACCAACGCTTCCATAATACTAGGTCCTACTTTGACCCATAATCAATAAACTAAAAGCATGCATAAATAACCTATTAACTAAAACATAAATACATATTATAACCAAAGTTTCCAGCCATGTTGATCACATGAACCCTTGACATAAACGATTAATCCAACATACTAGTAATCCTAGTACTCATCACTAGCATGCTCTAATGCAGGTATTCAAGTACTTAAAGAAAACCATGGATTATGGTTTATCGTATATTGGGTTTCCTACAGTTTTAGAAGGATATTCTGATGCAAGTTGGATAACTAATTCAGAAGATCATACTTCTACAGCTGGTTGGTTATTTTTGCTTGGTGGAGGTGCTATCTCATGGGCTTCCAAGAAGCAAACTTGTATTACTGACTCAACTATAGAAGCAGAGTTTATAGCTTTAGCTGCGGCTGGAAAACAGGCAGAATGGTTGAGGAATCTTATATATGAGATTTGTTATGGCCAAAACCAATTTCTCCTATTTCTATTCACTGTGATAGTGCAACCACTTTGGCTAAAGCATACTGTCAAATATACAATGGAAAGTCTACACACTTAGGTGTTAGACACAGTACGGTTCGTGAGCTCATTACAAATGGAGTGATTTTCGTGGATTTTGTTCGATCTCAACAAAATATGGCGGATCACTTGACAAAAGAATTAGCCAGAAACTTAGTACACAAGTCGGCTATATGGATGGGATTAAAGTCCATTTAAATCTCTAAGGGTGAGACACCCAATTCCCTTCTAGCTAACGCTTGGAGCTGAATTCAATGTGGAAAGTTCATTTTTAGTGACTGGAGCACATTCAACAAAAGCCTCCCAAGGTGTGCTCGGTTCTGCAGATGGTATTAGGTTGAAGTTCAACTTCTTAATACTTCTTTTGAAAAATTGCATGTGCAGGTGCAAGAATAAAAGGACTACCTATGTGAGCATGAAGTTTTGCCACTTCAAGAAGCTTGGACTTGGTTTTTATATGCTCATCAAAGGATATGGACACATGGCTTTATAATAGCGTCAAGTTTATAAACACTAAAGTATTATAGTAACTTATGTGTATATTATCTTTGGGTATTCATACGAATTGAAGGGTGCAATCCTAAGCGACACCCTGATTTTTGAATTTCTGGAATGTGTAATATACGAAGTGAAAATCCAATCCACAGTAACATTTTCATTTATGCATAAGTTTTGTTTGTTTTGTGTATTTTAGTAAATCAAGGATTACATGAAAATGGGGGAGGAATGTTGGTAATTTTAGTGTTAATTGCGATTTACTAGAGACCAATGGGATTCATATCATACTCGGTTGTGAGTTAGGGAAGTGTAGAGTGCACACTCTTTTGATGATATGTTTCTGCCAAGACAAAAACACATGGGTTAAGGAGTTGTGCCATTGCTGGGTCAAGTACAGGAAATGAGTCTCTTTTAGATAATAAAAGTGTCTATTTTAGGGTCTGCAGGAAATGGGTCTCTTTTGGAGTATAAAAGGGTCCGTTTTAGAGTCTGCAGGAAAATGGGTCTCTTTTAGAAAATAAAAGGATCCATTTTAGAGTCTGCAGGAAAATGGTTCTCTTTTAGAATATAAAAGGGTCCATTTTAGATATGCAGTTACCGGTTTTTCCTGGAAAAATTAACCAACTTGTCAGTTGGTGAACCGTTGTGTCTTTTGGTATATAATCAAAAATAACTGCTATATAACCGAAAATAACTAAATTCTAGTGGTGGTTATAACCACACTTTTGGTCTCATTTGCAATATAGAACAACAAAAAATACTCTAAGGTTTTTTGATTGATTTCTAGTGCTTAAGATTTCAATTGCAACAATCTATCTTATCCGAATAAGGATTTCGTGAACCCAAGGCATATAGGGTCGAAATACTTTAATCTGAAAGTGATTACATGATTCAGATTGATATCCAGATTATAAACCATTCACACACAAGTAAAGTTTCTTCTACAAAAGCAAGTCCTAAATGTTTTATAAAGTAGTATAGATGAGTATGGTGCAAGCTATTAATTTTATTGCAAAACAAACATAATTCCATTATTAGTAAGTGTAGTAAGTGTGTTGCTTAAAATTTTAATTCTTCCATTTTGAGAATGTCTCAAATACATTATTAAGTGATAAGCTCATAAGTCAAAAAATAAGCTTGAAATAATTGATCTATAAGAAATAACCAGAGTCAAGTAAGCTCATAAGCCTAAAAATAAGCTTAATAACTAAGCTTATAACTTTTTCAAAATTCATTTAGCTCATAAGACGAACAAATAAGCGTAACTAAACCAAAGTTTAAAAGTACGGAAACGAGCCTCGAGGCGTTTTCCCTTCGCCTCAAGAGGCGTAAGCCTCGAGGCGAACCGAGGCGTAAGGTCGAGGCGTAATTAAATTAATACATATATAAGTATTGATATATTTAATTTACATATTTATAAACTTTTAATTATATATTTTATACAAATATTTCAAAATTTACATTGTGTATGTAAAGCCCGCTATTAATCAGACCAAAAAAAGTAAAAAAAATACTCCAACTTGGCCCATTTGTATAAGATATTAATTGGGCCCAAAGGAAAACAATAAAAGGTAATAAGCCTTTTAGGGTAATATAGATAACAGATACAAATACATCTCTTTCTTATGAGCCGCTCTTCCATCTTCAACATCTACCCTTTTCTCTCCTTCAACATAGTTTCCACCGGAAAACACCATCACCACGAAAATCAAACACCATAAATGGATTTATGGTACAAAATCAGCCTCGGCCCTGAGGCGCCGCCTCATACGCTTCACCACCGCCTCACCCACCAGAGGCGTATGTTCCAAATTAACCACCTGAGGGCCCGCCTCATATGCGTTTTATGTCCGATTCGCCTCGACGCGCCNTTCCTAAATAAGCTAATAAACCCACAAAATAAGCAACACTTTAAAAGTCATTAGAGAAACGGCTTACCTTATTAAATGCTTTTAAATCAAGTCAATTATTTACATGACATGGCTAAGTTTTTACTACTAGTACTTAAACATGACCTAGGTAATTTAACTTCCTTAATAATATTAGATAAACTAATGTGGCTTTATCCATTTACGTTATTTGAAAGTAGTGAGTCTTTTCAGATTAATGGGGTATCCCGAGACCATTTCTAACATTTTCTCTCGACACCACAAAATGTAATTTTGTGATGTTTGAACCTCATAAAAAAGGTCAAAGGTTCAAACCTTACTAGGTACACATTTTGGAGTGGTCAAGGAAGGGCTAGAAACTGTCACGGGGAAACCTCTGTTAGACCATTTACATCTGAATCAAGAAAAACTCAGCCTCCACATGCATTCTCATCATTGATGAGAGTACCTAACTACTAAACTAAGCTAACTTGATAGTTACTAATATTAAATAAGTTACCTAAACAACCGGTTACATTTCACTAGTCTAGTAAATAAATAAATAAAAATTGTGTTAGTAAAGGCGGCCTAAAGGTCTCAAAAGATACCAGAGTTCAAATCTCGCTAAGTGAACATCTCGAGATGGCCACGGAAAAGTCCCGGCCATGGAATACCCGTTAGGCCGCGTACATCATAGCCAAAAAAGGCTCGACTTTTTCCGGGTAGCCTCAACATGTCTATTTACCCGTTTTTTATCTACACATATGGGGTGCTTAGTTTAGCTTATTTTCGTGGCTTACTGAATTTGGAAAGCTAATATCTCACTTTTTATGAGTTTACCAATTTGGGCTTATGGAGTTATATAAGCAACATAAGCTCAAGTTGATAAGCTAATGACTCATCAAAAATGAGCTTTGTCCGGACTGAGGACGAGTTATTGGAGTTAGCTCACCCTCTAGTCATGTCTCCTTATAGCAATTTATGAAAGAAGGGCAGAAATGTAAATGTGACACTTTCTTTTCCATTTCATCTCAAGATTTCTTTTCTTTTATGCCTATCTCAAGAACAAAATAAATCAACTTTACTTCCTTTCTTTTTTTCTTTCTTTCCAGTTCCACTACCTTTCAGTTCTTTTCTTTTACACTTATTTGAAACTGAAGAATGTAGTGTACATTAGTGTTTTATTTATAGAACATTTACTCCATAATTCAGAACTACCCTCTCTAACTTAAATATCACACATATAGCCGGGTCTAGCCGAATATAGCCAAATCTGTGGTAAATTATTGTTTTATTTATATAGTTTATGATGTATGCAAGAATTTGCCTGTAGCTTTATTTGTTTCTTTTGTTACTGTCGCATTTGCAGCTCACTTTTTTTGGTTCATATAAACTGATGTGTGAATATTGTTGTTGTTGTGGTACAGTGGAAGAAGAAGAGAATATGGAGGTTGAACAGGAAGCATCAGAAATATGAAACAGAGATCTAAGTAAATCTCGTCTCAAGTTTGTTTTGGTGTTTAATTGTTGTTGGCCACGGTTTCACCCTGTTTAAGGTTTAGTGAATAACAGTTATTTATCTACTTGTTCGACTCTACAAGCATTTCAGAAAAACCATCTCAAACACCATCCAGATTACTTACTCCAAACATCCCCTTAAGTGATGATGAAATCAGTTACAAACCTGTTGGGTTATAACTTACTAAGCTGTTAGCTAGACCAACCAAGAGCATACTAGTTGAGGATAAATATTATCATGAGTCATGTCAAATAATTTTGGTTTTGGAGGCATGTTTCATGAGCCCACATGGAAGAACCAGGCATATGTGTTCCGCTTTAATCGCTGTCACCGAGTATGTGTATTACTTGTTGTCTTGTGAATAAACTTTCTTCTTGTTGGAAAATCATTGGTGATTTGTATATAACAAACACTAAAGTGCTGTTTGGAAGGAAGGTTTTGGTTATAGGGAATTGATATCAAAGTCAAACACACTGTTAGGACTATCGCATGAATTCATTACCACAAATGATTCGACAATTTGAAGTCCAAAGTTTACATATCGAGATCAGCAGTTAAGACTATGGATCTGTTTCAGTGTCATTGAACCTTATCTTATCTAGTAAAATGTTGTTCAATTGTTTCTTGATAAAATAAATCGAAACTACATAATACAATGACGAAATATCATTGAGAGTTGGACAGCCAGAAAGAGCCATTGTAAGCTCGAGCTCATCTTTTAACATCTCAATCACTCTTCTAGCTCCATATTCTCCCTTTGCTGCCAACCTGTACACAACCGGACGTCCTGTCTGCGAAATCAAGAGGATGAATAATAGATGTGCAGAGCAACTCTCAATTTAGGTTACATTATATCTCTGACGGGACAAACCAGTAAAAAGAACATATATAAAGTACATTATATAAAAGGTCCCGGTGGTATAAATGAACTTATGGATATTGTCCTAAAACATGAATGGATGGTTTTAGACGCATGTATAACCTTGTGATCAACGTTCACAATTAGGACACAATCACACAAAAATACACATGATCAAGATATCTTTTATCATCATCAAAATGCATGGTCTGCACCCAAATCATTGTTGTCAAATACATACAAAGATACATGTATACATTCAAATTTATCTTAAAATAGATAACCTACCAGTTTGATACCAACTTCCAGACATTCCAATGAATTGATGTCACGTCTAGTAAGATTTTGACCTTTTACCCAAAAAATGTCTAGTAAGATTGAAATTTAGAGATAATTTTTTCTTTTACTTCCCAATGATGTTCTTTACTCAGTAATACTACAACTGATGTTGTTTAAACCGTTGTCTAAACTGACTTGTTTGCGAGTTTCCAGCCGGTAAAAAGGCTTAAAGAATTTGGTTTGCTATTAAATCATTGCTCATCACCTTTACTATGACTTGATCAACATCGTTCTCAGCTATGTATATGTAGTCATAATCTATCTCCGGGTTTGTAGTTGCACGACATTGTAAACTATCTTACGAAACTATAGTATAGTGTGTTGACTAATTTTACATAACACGAGCAAATATTTTGTGTCTCTTGTAAACAGTGTAAACTTGAGTATCTAAACAGGAATTCTACCATTAATCCCTCATTTTACGAAAGAACAAATTGGGCATGACTTCTATTTTAGTCAATGAACTCCAAAAGTCATCCGATTTAAAAAAGACGCTATAAATGCCGGAACTTATGAGAGTTTAAAGAGAGTTTTAGTTGTTAAATTTAGTTGTTTTTTACACCTAAAGGTCTTATTTATTTAAAACAACTTGATATATTCCCACATTGATGGAGGTTGTAACTAAAAGCGGGTATATATATAGGAGCATCTAGAAGTTATATCAGTTTGGAGTAAGATGAATTGTAGTGACTTGGGACCTTGATTGAGTACTAGTGAAATAATCCTCAGTTTAAGTTCCTCGTCCTAAAATACCTTTATCTTTAACTTTTTTTTTTTTTTTTTTTTTTCCTAAAATTATATTTTCACAATAGGGTTCTATATATGATGATTTTTTGGTGGTTGTTTGAGATTGCTTATAAAAACTTCCTATTCTTTTTTACATAGTAATTCATAAAAAGTTATGTTACGGAGTACTAATTAATCTTTTAGTAACATAAACAAGTCAGCATAATGTCACATCACTCACATGAATGTAGTCGATCAACTTGAGCACCTTTCTCATACTCGAATGAATTGAGGTCATGTGTAGTAAGATTGAAATTACACAAGTTTCAGCATGACCCGAAGATGAATATACATGTCTAGAAGCGATAATCTCAAAACTGTACTAGGGATCGCCTCTTAAGCTTAAGTGAAATTCTAACACCGACCCCATTTACATTTACAATAAAATAAAAACTACATATATGGATCTTAAAAAAGATCAAATTGGACATGACTTCTTCTTTAGTTGATGAACTCGAAAAGTTATTCGAACTCGTAAAGAATGTTGAGAATGAAAGTTTAGAATGTTTTTGAATTGTCCCACATCGGTGAAAGTGGTAATCAAAAGTTGGTATATACCTTGGATCATATACACAAAATTAAATTAGAATAAAATGAGTTTGAATACGTATAGGATTTCTTGACAGGCGCGCAAAAAGCTTCTGCCACCCCAATCGTATTAAAATACATTTCGTCCCCAAACAATTGTGAAAAGTTTATAACTTACTAGTGTGTATAAAGCCCCGTGGATGTTATTTTTTTTTTTTTTTTAAGAAAAACAAATTTTGAGTAACTAAGAAACAACCGTTGGGCATAAAGGACTAACGTTTGCACATGACATCAGTCCCTTAAAAACAAATTTTGAATTACTAAGAAACAACCGTTAGTATAAAGGAATAACATTTGCACATGACGTCGTTAGGGACTGACGGTGCAAATGGACTGAATGTCTGATTGGATTGATAATCGGTCAAAGGACTTGTTGAGTTACTAAGAAACAACCATTAGTATAAAGGACTAACGTTTGCACATGACGACGTTAGGGACTGACGGTGCAAATGGACTTAACGTCTAATTGGATTGATAATCGGTCAAAGGACCGGTCAACCCAATTTGGACAACCACAAGGACTATTGATGTGATTAATTGCGTTTTAGGATCAAACATGCAATTTTGTGTAAACCACAAAGACCAAACATGTAATTAACTCCGGAATGTTTTTGATTTGTCCACAACTCCACGTCGTTGAAAGTTGTAATCAAAAGCTTATATATATAATACTAGACGAGTACTCGTGCATAGCAACGGGATTTTATAGCGACAGATAGTTTATTGATAAAAAAAGTTTATAGGTTATAAACGAAAAACAATAAAAGTTTGAAGATTTGGAAATTTAACATAATGTTTTGAAACCTGGTTCAACCCGGGTGGTTCAACCGGTTGAACCATTCCAGGCAAAAAATGGATCGATTTAAACCGGGTCAACTTGGTAGGTTGGGTCGAAAACGGTTCAAATTAAACTGGTTCAACCCGTCCGGGTTTGAAGTGTCCCAAGTCAACCCGGTTTTTGTTTTAATTGATTGTATTTAATTTGATAGATATGTTTTTAATTGGCTGTACAATGTGAATAAATTATTGTACTTTTAAGTAATGGATAATGTTTTGAAACCCGGTTCGACCCGGGTGGTTCAACCGGTTGAACCGTTCCGGTCGAAAAATAGGTCGATTTAAATCGGGTCAACTTTCTAGGTTGGGTCGAAAATGGGTCAAATTAAACCGGCTCAACCCGTCGGGTTTGAAGCGTCCCGGGTCAACCCGGTTTGTGTTTTAATTGGTTGTATTTAATTTGGTATATATGTTTTTAATTGGTTGTACAATGTGAATAAATCATTGTACTTTTAAGTAATGGGGTGTTTTAATAATAATATTAATTACATTCATAATTTCCTTTAATAAGATTTCAACATTTCAACATTTCAACATTATTGACTTTTCACTTTCACCTTTTGACTCTTTTTCCTTTATAGGTAGTAAAGATATATCTAGGATCATATCCACCTGTTTAAATTAGAATAAAATGAGTTTCAATTTGCTGGGACTTTCGGCGTATTAAAACACGTTTCGCCCTTAAAACTTTTTGTCAATTTATAACATATTATGGTTATTAATCGATAGGAGGATAATATATCATGTGGCAGGGATGGAACCAGGGGTCTTTGAACACTCATGGATTTTTTTTATGTAATTTTAATTTTTGAAAAAGCATCGATTTTTATAAATGCATTTTAAAAGTACGGTCCATCGAAATGTATTTTTAGTGTTATTTAGTTAGCAAACTTACAAAAAAAAATTGTGCACCCAATCATATTTGATTTTGGTTCTGTCTCTCTCAGCAGGCTGTTGAAGCATAATTTGTGTTGGGCCGGTCTTGACTTGTTGAAGCATAATTTGTGTTGGGCCTGTCTTGACGACTCTTCTGGTGCCGTTCGTCGTCCTCCCGAGCCTTCCATAATGTTGCACACAAGGAAGAACCGGTTAGACGAGGACCCGAGCCCGGAGCCCCGGGATCCACCCTCCGACGGTCAACTCAGTATATGTAGAGAGGTATGTGGGTTGAGAGAGAGAGAGAATAACCTCTCTAGGTAGGATGATCCTACCCTTGTACTTATAGTGTATGGATTAGGGTTACATATGATGTGGGCCACCCTTATATTGGTTTCGGCCTATTAGGTCTGTCCCATTCCGGACTATACGTCAATAGAGGCCACCCAACTTTTAAGTTTCTCCTATATAGACCACCCATTTTCTGAAAGTTACTTATATGCCACCAAAACTATGTATTTATCTTCATTTACATCATTTCTGGTCAAATCTAATCCGGATAATTATCAAAAAGTAAGAATGAACCTAACACTAACATATTAAACTAATACGATTATAAAACCAGTTACGAAATTTCAGTTTTATCCTTATAAAGTACATTTATTGATATAAAGTCACATTTGAATTAAGAGTATAATCAATATTTCACATCAAATAATTCATGCGTATTGCTTGGATAAGTTAGAGGTTGATTCCTAATTTAGATTTTATAGTTTTCAAGCATAAGTTTGATCGGAATTGATGTGAACGAAAATAAACATATAGTTGGGTGGCCTATAAGCAGGGGCGGAGCTATGGCCTGGCTACCTGTGGCACGTGCCACACATGGGTTAGCCAGGTGCCCAGGTGAAGTAGTTTTGTTCTATTAAAATCCTATGGTTCAATAGTTGTTTCGTGTGTGCTACCAAGTTTATTTAGAAGCAATAGAATGGATAATTTTAGGATCTACCTTGAAAACTAACCAGGAACCACCTTGGATCTAGTTGAAAAGAGAAAGAAATAAACTTTTTAATTGAATGATCGGTCTAAATTGTTGCAGAAGTGTATAATGAAGAAGATGTAGTTTTTCTTGTTTTAGACAAGATGATGAGTATGTGTCATTTTTGTTTCCTAGTGAACTCATGTATGGTTAGGAGAGTGTCACGTGGGTTTAGTCAATAGGCTAAGAGTACAAATTTATTTTGTATCTCTTTTCCTAGTTTCTTTGAAGTCTTGAACGTACACATGATATATAATTATCCTTTTATTAACTAATCAAAGTATCAAACTATAGAATTAAACTGTTGATGGAAATGTTTTTGCTACAAGTTTTATATGCGAAATGTTACGGCAAAAAATCATACATTGCCACTACTTGTAAGTTTTATCTAATATTACACAATCTGTTTTGTTTTTAATTGAAACACAAATGAGTAGCGACTGTCGGACCAATTTAGTTGTTGGGTCTCGAACACCGATAATTTTACCACGTTAACTAAATAAAGTGATGGATCTAAACACACACCTTGTGTTAGAGATACTTTGAGTAATGTTATTAAGCACGCGGAATTTACTTAGTAACACTTAGAAGATGGTTTATGTGATGTATTGTGAGTGATAACAGTAGTATGTAACACAAAGCTTCAATATTATTAATGATAATAATACGAGTGATCTTAGCTATCACTAGGGTTACACCTTGAAGCTCTCTAGAGTAATTCGTTATGCGTACCATAGACAATGACCTAGGATCTCCTTTTATAGAGCAAGGAGTCCTTTACAAGATAAGTATTAAGCTATCAAAATAGAATATACACAAGATCTATTCTATACTTATCTATACACGAATACATCAGTTATCTAATAAGCAGTGGTAACTATATGTACTAGCAGTGGTAATGAGTTTCCACTGCCAGTGCATTCTTCAGCAGTGTCTTCCACAAGCCTATCAGTGGTAACTGTTAGCTTTATTCCCAACATAAAGGAACCATCTTAGATATGGTCATGGGTCCGCCATCCAAGTAGTTAAATTAGCTGTCTGTTGTTAATTTTGTATAGGTTAGAATGGGTAAAAAAAAAATTGTGCCACACATAAGTACAATTTCTGGATCCGCCACTGCCTATAAGTTTATTTAAATAAACAAGTGACCTATATGTTAAGAGTTGAAAACTTGAGTGACCATCATATACATTCAGAGGCGGACCTATGTTATGACAAGGTGGTTCCCGGGAACTACATTAGAAAATTAAACCATTTATAAGTTATGTGTGAAAAACTTTGGGACCTACCTCAGATTTAGATCGGGAACCACCTTATTTATCTAGATAAGAAGGGAGAAAGACAGATCTATTGTGAAAGCAAAATAAAACAACAGTCGAAGCCTCGAAGGTTTTATCAATGGAGGTACTAAGGTGTGACTGTACATGTTTGTGAAAAGGAAAAAGACACATAGTACATTATTTTGATTAGTAGTTTGTGTTTATTCAAAGTTTTATTTTAAACCCTTTACTTCTTCTCACTTTTGATATGATATCCTTTTAAAAAAGCCTATAAATGCACGAATATCTATTATTGTTATGTTAAAGAAAAACTCATTTATTTTGTAGATAGATGCATTTATGTATAGATAAAGGAATACGATTGGCAGTTTAAATATTGTTATTTTCTTAAGTGAAAGATGTTGAAATTTGTAACATTAATTTAGTAAATGATATACTGTACACCGAGAGATATAACATTTCACACTACATTCATGAATTCTTTTCTAAGAAGACTCATTTTAAAAACACCATTAGCTTAATGTATAAGTCAGATGTTTTATTTCATATATGCAATTATTTTAAACTGAACCCAACCCGACCTAACATATTGACCAGGTAATCGGTGGAACTGTCGGTTTGTTTTATCTTTACAATATCAAGGAACCACCTTGATTTTCCGGTGAAGTCTGCCACTGTTTTATCTTTACAATATCAAGGAACCCAACCCGACCTATAAGTTTATTTAAATAAACGAGTGACCTATATGTTAAGAGTTGTCTGCTTATGTTTTGCAATCTCATGCAAGAATCATAAACCTACCATGCACCAACCATAAATAATAATAATAATAATAATAATAATAATAATAATAATAATAATAATAATAATAATAAATAAATAAATAAATAATTGTTCATAATCTATCTATGGATTAGTTGCACGACATTGTTAACTTTCTAATGAAACTATAGCATTGAGTATTAACTCACTCAACACCAATCAAATATTTAGCGTCTTTTGTAGACATTGTAAACTGGAGTATCTAAACAGAAATTCTATATTAATCCCTCATTTTACAAGAGAGCAAATTGGGCCTGACTTCTATTTTAGTCAATGAACTCAAAAAGTCTGTCAATTTACTATAAACGAGAAAGGCGCCGGAAGGATGCGTTGCGGCCAGGCATCATGGTTTCTGTTAATATTCTTTATTGTGTTTACGTACAATGTCTATGCTATTGTTTTATACCATGTGTTTTGTATATGATATATCCGTAGTGAAATGGGCCTATAGTAACAACGGATCAGACTACATGGCTCATAGGTTGATTAATGATTTTACTCGATACAAACAATGGCATTTACCTTTCTTGTAATCAGTCATGTTGAATATCCTCAGCTTCGTGTAGACCCAAAACCTTGCTGGTCGCACTTGATTAGGATTCTGTAGTAGACTAATTGGCGTCATAATCCAGGCATCTGCCTGCATAGAATAAAAACACTATGAAAATGTACTCTCCCTTTTGCAAAATTTGGGATTATAATAAACACTTGCATACTTCATTTCCACTTTATTGTTACGACGGATCTATGGCAACCATTAACTTACGACGATAGCTAATCGTTTTACTTAACTAAAGAGTTGTTGCCCTAACGTAACCATATAATATCAAACGAATAGCATACACAATGGTCATATACCACTTTGCCCTTGGTCACTTTATTTAAAATCCGTGGCAGGACGTGGTGTAAAAACTAAAAAGTATCCAATATAGAACTTATTGATCAGATGTCATCACACTTTCTGGTATTCCACTATACAAATCATCCCACTACATCAGTTAAATGAGTTGTAATTCCTGTTGCAAATATCAACTTCCAACTTCTGTTTCATTTTTCTTAGAAAACTGTAATTACATCGAATCAAAACATTTATTCGTGCAACTATCAACTCATTTTTCTTAGAAAACTTCCAAGTTCCAAATCAATAATCAACGTGGTATTGTTGATAACTTTACATCGAATTACAACTCATTTTTCTTAGAAAAATTCCAAGTTCCAACTCATTTATTGATTTGTGCAAATATCAACTGATTTATTCGCACCATATCAACTCATTTGATATTTGCACAAATCAACAATAAATGAGTTGTAATTCCTGTTGCAAACTACAAACGCCTTTCCTATCAACGTGGTATTGTTCATAACTTTTCATCGAATCAAAGCACAAACCAATAATGAAAACATAGAAGAAGAAAATTAAGAGTACCAAAGCCAGAAGCAGCAACAAGTTTCATCAAATGGGTGGATCAAAAGTTTCAAAATCCATAACCAGTCAACTACAATCAACACCTACAATCCGTATTAAATCCAAATTATCATAATCAAAGGGTAGCACTGATGGTTGATAATCTGATTTTCACTGTGTGTGTGAATATGATTGACAGAGAGTTGGTTTGATCTATCTGGAGAATTCCAGATATGGTCATGTATTTGCGACACATTAGGTTTTTCGGGCTTATGGGCTTATTAAACCTTGAGAAGCTAATAAGCTCATAACCTAGAGCTTAAGGTATGAGCTTATGGCTTTATTAAGTTGATAAGCTCATGAGCCCAATATATTGAGCTTATTAGCTTTTTTAAAGCTCAATAAGCCCATAAGCTGGAGAGAAAATAAGCTTAATCCACTGTCAAACTTAACCATCGATGAATTAAAACATTCACATCAAGAACAAATAAGCCAGTAAAAGTTTGGCCATCTAAAGTTGAGTGTGCATACCTTCCTTATCACAATCATGTTCAATGACAACATCCACGACCATCTTTGCAAAAAAGTTTTTCTCTCCTCCAATCAGCTTTGATGAAAGCGTCTTAGCAGCACATTTAGCTAATAAGTTTCTCTTTTAATCTAAATTACTTTTTCCCTCGATACTTACAGCCAATTCTTTAACCTTGTCAATCACCTATACCATTAAGTCTACCTCAGAAATGAACATATATCTCACACCTAAGATACAATACAAATAAAATAAAATAAAAATCTACCATATCTACAGCGGTTTTGTAAGTTCGTATCAAATTTTGAGGATGAACACCATCTTCAATAAACCGCTTAGCCTCTTTCAAAAACTAAGCTTATTCCAAAAACTTAATGATACACTATGTTTTAACATCACAAAATCAATAAAATAAACAAATTACCGTAGATTAGGGCATGGCCAATCTCCGTCTCGACCGCCCCCATGCCCTCCGCGCCCTCTGTCCCCTCCTTCTCCTTGATATACACCTCCACCTAAAATCAAACACCACAGATTCAATTCCATCAATCAATCAAAAAACCTACTAATATAACAAATCAATATTTTATAAATTACTAAAAATGAAACACAACAAATTTAATTATACCTTCCAATAACACCACCTGCGCCACCACTATCACGGGTAACATAACCACCTCCACCACCACGAACCCTTTGGCCGTTTCACATGTAAATCTCGATAAATGATGTTGTGGAAGATGCAACTGTTGTACTAATGGCCGGAAAAAAAAAGACCAAGCCGGACTACAAACTCACCGCATCTTGGAATCGAGTTTTGATAAGAACGACCATCACTTGAGTCAATAAGAAAGAGAAGAGGATGGTTATGGCGGAGAGACTTCTGGACTTTTCTGCGAATGTTCTAGCTTCATCGTTTACTATGTGATAATATTATAGCCAAAAAAATAGGCAGCAATGGATCACGGGCCAAACCGCCAAAGGCCAACGTAAGCCCAAAAAAAAAGCGGGGAGCCCATGCATGGAAGTGCCAATGACACGTCGTCGTGTCTGATTGCATTTAATATATATAGTAATGCTAGAACTTATGAGAGTTTATATAGAGTTTTAGTTGTCCAACATTGGTGGAGGTTGTAAGTAAAAGTGGGAACATATATATGAGAATATGCAATTTTTTCATGTTAGAATGTAATGAATTGTAGTGACTTGGGACTTTGGTCGAGGTACTAGTGAAAATAATACCACGTCTAAATCTTCTAAGGAACTAAATACGTTTCTCTCTTACTTTTTTCTAACAAATATATATTTTATTACAATCAATAGTTCACAGGTAAGGTTTTGTAAAGCCATGTGACTAGGTGAATTGCAAGCTTACTACTTTTATGATGATTGTTTGAGATTGCTTATAGAAACTATTTATTCTTTAATTTATTACATAGAAATAACAAAGTTAACGATCGGTTGTTATCTACTCATTTTACTCTTAAACAAATCAGAAAAATAATCTCAAACACCCAAAGAGTGGGGTGACCCATGCGCCTTGACCACCATTTCACGCGGGACCAACCAAAACATCAAACCATGGTCACGACAATTTTAAAGCAATATGGGGCGATTACCATCTTGATGAGACAAAAAATGTTCTTTTTAGGGTCGTTTGAGTCCTAATTCGTATATTATATTGATCGGATTCCACCCAAATCGTTTCTTTTATTTTAGGTACTTCTTGAGGAGAAATCCAAAAGAGCGTTCGGACGTTATCTTTGGAGCATCAGTGGATGAACGAAATGCTTAATCTGCATGAATCGTACCGACGCGCCTATGTGATGGCCATCACAGCTTGGACGGGCCGAATGGATTTTGATTAAAGGGTGCTGCGTCCGGAGCCATCACGAAACCCATAACTTTGCGGTGTGGACGACGATCAAGAGTAAACGGTGACGCCGTCAAGACCTCGTACAATAATGCTTAAAATAACTCTAACTCACTATTGTAAGGCCCCAACCCCTAGGGGTCGATTTTAGGTTAGGTAGCGGGCCTGTTTTTCCAGCAACTGGGTCACCCGAATCACCATAAACATCTTATATTTTTGTTGTTCCATCTCATTATGTTTCATACTATTGTGGTGCTTGTTCTTCATTAAATCATGCTTTTGCTAATCACTTATGTCTATCTTATGATTGTGTGAAACTTTGTCACATGTTATTAACTCGATAACATGATTTAGTAGTGGATTGTTGGGCAAACTGTCTGTGGACTATTGAAGTTGGGCGGATGTTATCACATCAAATATAAGAAGGGCCCTCTTTGTGACTTAGTAATGCTCACCGTCCTCTGAGAATTCAGAGTTTCTGAATTTATAGAATACGTGAAACAATCACTTTTGAATGGTCTAGATATGAGATGTGGAGATTGGTATATTCTTGCTTTCATGGCTGTGTCTTGAGACTTTGTCTGAACTTTTTTCTGGAATGTTGTAAGATGTTTTCATCGTCCCATCCTACGTTATTTTAGTAATAGCTGGCTAACATATTATAGCCACAAATAAATTTAGGCAGCGATAACAAAGTGTTGACGTTCTTAGAAAAGTGATACACGGTGCCTAATGCTGCCAGCGAATTGTCGCCATCGAGTTATAGTCACGATCTAAAAAGAATAGCGGTTCATGGTAGCCCTTGCTATTCGCCCCTCGCCTCCCACCTTGACCTTAGTGTACGTGCCAAGATGACCGTCGTGATGTGGCTGATTATGCGATTTAAACTTATAGAGTTAGGGAATTGACGCATCCCTGGACTTGGTTACGGTAATCCATATAATGCTAGCACCTCTGTCAATAAAACATGAGAGGAGTTTTCATTCAATAAGGTTAGAATGGGATAGCTTTAGCAGATAGATTTTCAGT
>LBNU01034152.1:1403-14633 GCA_014162995.1 Artemisia annua | reverse complement strand
TATAGAGGTTATTAAATTAGCATAGGCACAGAAAATCAGCTTATTATGTTGTTTAAAAGGACTACTGTTATTACTCCTATGTACCGAGTTTAAAAGGACTGCTGTTATTATGCTGCAACTTTTGAAACATAGGCTGAACTAAATAAGCTGAAAGGTTCTATAATAAGCCAGTTTTTATAATGCCGCCCTTCAGCTTTGTATAATAACCTAAATAGAAGGAATCGAAACTGTGTTGCACTTCGGTTTTTTATGTTTATCATTCTTCAAAAAAAAATGTGTAGTTGTTTGTATGAATTTTTCCAGTCGTTGCTCGAAAGCACAATACATAACCATGGAAAAAATAGCAAGATTTGATGCCGTAGTTAGCTTGAGGTGGAATTTGGTGTTTCAACATATTGTGAATAAGTTAAACAAATATCTTTTTATAAGGTGACTTTATTTTAAAGCTCAAGCTCTAATAGAATTTATTAACTTTATTGCCAAACAGTAGCCTTATGTACAGACTTAATTTCAGAGTAACTCATGGTTATCTTGAATATCCTTGCGCAGGAGGTTCGTCTCAAGCTCACAACAAAAAGTTTTACAAATTATTAAAAGATGAGCAAGCAAACAACGGATATGTAAGTCTTCTATTTTCTTATATTTGGAACATGAATTTGAGATATTTACATTACTTACTTCAGGTTTAGGGGCCGTGTGTTTAAGCTTATATGTGGGCTTATGAGCTTATCTAAACCATGCTTATATAAGCCCATAGATCTCAAAATTGGCCACAAAATTGAGGCTTATGAAATATAAGCCGAAACACAAATAAGGTCATAAGCCACATATAAGCTTAAACAAGCACCCCCTTATTGATTTAAAGAGTTTATTATGATATAAGGACTAAATAAAAATAGCGTTCGTTTGAGATTTTTATGAGAAATGAGTACTTGCTATAACGTAATTTTTTTTAGGCCCGGAGTGGAAAATTGTGTTCGTGAACAGATTTGTAATGCTGAGTTCGAGGGTTTGTAAATCTATTATAAATTTTTAGGATGCGTTTTTGTAGTGCTATCCTCACATGATTGCCGCGTTCTAACTGCACTCGAATGTACCACTCATTTGTTTCAACTGCATTACTTGACAGAATCTACAAAGGAAAATGCAGACTACATTCTCGGCACAGTCATGAAAACCGGACCAGTTACTGACACCAGGTGAACCCAGTCCGCCAACCCACCCAACGGAGACACACACGGAAACCCACATGCTGCTGTTAACAGGGCCTGAAACCGAGACACAGGACACAATAAAGGTACCTATACCAGAAGATGGATTATTGACGTTTTTGGGAGAAGTCACCACTCAGAAAACATGGAAAAATTAGTGGAAAAGGTAAGTGGTATATTGGTCTTTTATGTTTTAATGTATTAGTTAAGTTCAGTCGATCATGACTTACAGAATAATGTGCTTCTCTCATGGAATGTGTGCAAGAGTCGAGCAGCAATGGAGGCGCTTCAACATCCTTTCTTTAACAGTTAAGTGTCTCATATTTTCAAACTGATGGCCCTAACAGCAGCTTATTTTCCTGTTTATGGATTCATTTTTAATTTATTATGGTGATGAAGATAGTATTACTTTGGTGCGTTTAATATTTTCCAGCTGTTATAAGGTACTGGAACATGATGGCTGAAAACAACCCGTATCTTGGCAGGGCATCACAATCACAAAACTGATTGCCCCCATGGCGGGCTCGCTTACCCTTTTGGCCAGTTCTGCACTCGAAAATCTGAGCCAGAATTAAAATAAAACTTTTTTACGCTTGCTTTGTTTTTTTAATTCGTCTTCATACCTAAATTCACCTTAAAAAATCTGCATAAAAAAATAAACCAATCGATAAAAAAGTTTGAGTTTAAACTGAAATCAGCATGTTTATGCACGCATTTATTATTTATTGTAGCCTTGGTATTGTTGTGACAGCCCGTTTGGATCAGCCCGATACTCCTTCCCATAATGTGAACACAGGTTCTAGGCGACAAAAGCATGTGACACAACGTTTGACTGAACAAGTGATGGAAAAGAGTTGACTTGCTATAGTTTGGGATTTGGAAAAGTTGGATGCTGAGATAGCTACTGCTTAAAAAAAGGGCTCGCGCAATCACACTGCAGTCTTCAAAAATCATGCACACATACCAAGGCACCAAGTACTGCTCAACACGGTCAGCCTCTGTATTATTTTATATACATTTTGCAGATTATGTTACTATTATCTTTAGTTACCAGTGGTTCACCATCTTTTTTTATGTTACTATAAATCGAGAAAATCGGCTTCGGAAATTTTTTTCTTATAATATACACTTCTCTGTTTCTCACTTGCATTTATCTTCTTGGTTTAAACTTATTTCTAGAAAAACAAGAGCTACCTTTTCCATTGTTTTGCTCAAAATAATTGCAGGGTGTTTCGTGTCGCTTGCGTCTTCACAGATCTGAGCAAGGCACCAAGGTTGAAAGCTTTTGTTCGAGGAGGGACAATTAATGATTAAAAAGTGGTACCTGATGCAGATTAGTTCATGTTGAGAATATGCCCAAGATCAGCTCATAAGCTTATTATGGTATAATTAGCTTATGCTGTCTATTAGCTTATGATTTCTTATAGCCCACTATGCGAATCAAAAAATTTTTGGACTTAATTATGAGTTTGTTTTTGTCAGTTAAACGGTAATAGTTCCAAATGGTATGGTTTCAATGAAACTATATTTATTTTGGGACTATTACCGTTTAGTTTTCCATTTTTTTAATAGTTATTCGCATTTGATTTTCTTGGTAATTGTACAGGACCACCATTAGAGTATATTAGTGCACTTTTTTTGGTACGATGAGAGAGTGACAACGTATTCAAGACAAATATGGTAGCAATTTCAGGTAATCCAAATACTTCGACATTATACCTCCTTCATTCATACCTTGGATTGCTTATTTTTTTGGCTTCTGTCCTTATTTTTAAGTAGAAAAACATTCTTCTCTTAAGCAAAATCTAAACAACATCTTGAAAATATACTCAAACTTTGGACAAAAAAAATAATGAATACATTATAGCCCATTCGATAAAACCTTTTATGAATACATTACATACTTATTAGAATATTTGATAACATAATGCTTTTGATTGAATCAATGAATATATGCATACTATTTACTATGGATAAGTGCTATTGCCTTAAATGGACAGGCTGTGTAATGGGTGAAAATGGGTTAAGTTAATCCACCAATGTTTTATTGCTGCCTTTTTTATATTTACAGGTTGAGATTGTTATATCTACATTCAACTTTATGAAATAGATTTTACATATTTTGTAACAGGAACCCATCTCTTCATCATTTGGGACATAAGCGAACCTGTGATTAGTTCCTGTTTTGAACACTTTCAAAGTTAGGTTATCCTTTGAAAGTATATTGACAGGCTATCCTTTAATGTTAAAAGATGTAGCTCTAAAGTTAGTGGTAGATCAAGAAATGAAAATAAGAGCGTTTGTCTAAGTTTAGTATCATCGTATGACTTTAATGACCTTCGTTTACGACTTTGTAATTGAATGTGATGGCAGAATATAAACAGTTAGTGTATGACTACTTGATATCATGTACTAATTGATTGGGAAAATAAACAGGCACGCCTGCAACGCGGCGACCGTTGCCATACTAGTAATAATAATAGCGCAATGTGATGGGATGAATGGCATGGATGAGACAATACACTCTCACATGCCATTAGCGTCCATTTGGGGAAAAGATGATAATGGTGTGTCATTCCATTCATACACCGTGCTCTTTATGTAGCATATTGCATGTTTATTAAAGCTATTACATGTTTATCATAACTATTTATGTAGCATATTGGTAAGTCAACTAACCTCTTCATCACCTTAACATTAAAAGTCTCATTCGTCGTATATGCTTGTCTTCTCAAAATAAGTAATTTCAAGTCACTTACTTAAAGAAATTTCACATATTTTCAAGTTTAAACTAACATCTTCAATATCATTTTTTTTAGAAAAGCAACAATATATTAAGGGAACCAACCATGGGCAAATACAAAAAAAATAATATGCGTACAACTTCATTTTTGTTTTTCTTTTTAGAGAGAATTGCAAAAATCGTCCTTAAAGTTTGGCCAAATTGCACGTTTCGTCCCGGAAGTTTGAAAAGTGCAAGGATCGTCCATGTGGGAAACTTTTGGAGCAAAATTCGTCCCTGGCCTACATCAAATGACTAAAATACCCTTGTCTCTATATTATTTTTCAGTTTCTTACACAAATGGTCCTTGTGTTTCGCCAGGTTTTACAAATTTAGTCTTAACTTTTTTTTTTAATTTATTTATATAACTATTAATATCAGTATTATTTTTTAAACGTTTTCGTCCGTTTTTGTCCATTTTTCTTACGTTTTTGTCCGTTTTCTCACGTTTTTTTCATTTTCATACGTTTTTATCCGTTTTTCTTACGTTTTTGTCCGTTCTTCTTACGGACAAAAACGTAAGAAAAACGGACAAAAACGTATGAAAACGAAAAAAAACGCGAGAAAAACGGACAAAAATGTATTAAAACGGAAAAACGTGAGAAAAACTAAGAAAAACGGACAAAAATGTAAGAAAACGGACAAAAACATATGAAAACGAAAAAAACGTAACAAAAACGGACAAAAACGTAAGAAAAATGGACAAAAACAGAAAAAAAACGTATGAAAACGAAAAAAACGTGAGAAAAACGGACAAAAACGTAAGAAAAACAGACAAAAACGGACGAAAACGTATAAAAAAATAATACTAATATTAATAGTTAAATAAATAAATTAAAAAAAAAAGTTAGGACTAAATTTGTAAAACATGGCGAAAAACAGGGACCATTTGTGTAAGAAACTGAAAAATAATATAGAGACAAGGGTATTTTAGTCATTTGTGCAGGCCAGGGACGAATTTTGCCCCAAAAGTTTCCCACAGGGACGATCCTTGCACTTTCCAAACTTCCGGGATAAAACGTGCAATTTGGCCAAACTTTAAGAACGATTTTTGCAATTCTCTCTTCTTTTTATTGAAAGTCAACTATTATACATTCTAACAAACCACAACAATCTCACTTTTACTCACGACAAGACTTGAATCCACAACTTTTTAATTGAGTAGACAACTATCTTACTGAGTTACTGGTACCATCAGGCCAAATGCCCTTTGGTATGCTGTCTATAGGTTCATATGAGAACCCAAGAACACATACCGACAACTTTATTTATGCGAAAACTGTACCGGTTTTTATATGGATTTTTGTACAAACATGTAAAAATGGAGTCCATAATAGGTAATTTAAGACACGATAGAGACATAAACACTTTTTTGTTGTGCTTATAAATGAGGATTCCACTTATTTCAAACACATAGTACAATATGGGTTTTAATACATAGGCCCTAAACAAACCAAAACAATACAAGTACTAGATCATCAACAGTCATAGCCTTTAATAAGTAACAATAAAAGAATTGACTTTTTTGTGCATTGATATTAAGTTATTAAGATATTAAAATCAATGCTTTTGACAATTTTAATCCCAACACAAACGTGCTTCCCTCAATGCCATCACTTCTCTCTCTAAAAAACAAAAGTAACAATTTTCAACATTTCTTGAAATTTTCTTGTCCTTTTTCTACTAGTTTAGTCAAACACTTCTTTTTTTAAAATGTCACTTTTTTAAAATAGTAACTTTATAAAATGTACCCACATTATGATTTTTTATTCTCTGCTAAAGAAATGTATGTTTATATATTAATGAATGTGTAAGCCATTGTTGGTGGTACTAATCCCAAGTTTATCAGGTCAGACAAATTCTTAATCTTTGTGGTATTTTATTTATGAGTTTTTCTTTGGGTGTTGTGAAATGTTTATATTTTTTATAAAGTTTAAATCTTTATGCAAGAAATGTAATGGGTATTGTCTTTGATGTTATGTTCTTGAGGTTTGTAGTCTTAAAGAACCATTATGGGGCTTGTTAAAGTGTAACGGTATAAATTTTGAGTTTTTGATAATGGCTTTTTGTTTGGGTGTAGCAAAATTGTGATATTTTTGGTCATTTTTAGATTTTTTTATAGTATTTGTTATGATGTTATGTTCTTGAGAATTTTGTTCTTTATGAAATGTGAATGTTACATATATTGATGTCTGAGTTTTAAAAATTTAATTGCATATTCATAGTATTGTGGGTACAAAGTTTTGTTCTTTTTTTATGTTCTTTTCCTGGAATCCAATGAGGTTTGTTTTAAGTGACTATGCAAACTTTTGATTCTTTTAAGGATCCTATTTGGGTATCTTTTGTTTTTCCAGTTTTGTTCTTAGTGTTCATGTTTTAGGAACATTTATGCAGTAGTTTGAGAATAATGTTTACTTTGTTTTATACTTTTATGTGTAGTTGTTGCACAAGAATTGTTAAACTATTATGCTGCCCTGTTCTTTGTTACATATATTACTACTATTGTTTATACTCATATGCATTTGGGCCTGAAAATTTGAAATGATTCACTTTTGCAGCTTCTTTAACAATACTGGCCTTAAAGATTTATTGTTTCTTAGAACTTCAGAGAACATCTAGAAAAATAAAAACATAAAAAATCATATTTTTAATTAGTTTGTGGATACGTTGGTTGATATTTTTGACAGTATAGTTTTTTTATTGTTGTTTCAGAAATCAATAAAGGGTTTGTTTCTATGGAGACGCTAACATCGTCTGCTGCATTGCCGGTCCAACGGGAACCTGCAAACTATGATGAGATCGCTATGCAGCAAAGCTTGCTATTCTCCGAAAGTCTCAAGGTAATTTCATCACATCCACGTTCTTCATGTTATTTTTCAATGGGCTTTTTCGTCATTTTGTTTGCAGAATTGTCATCCAGTTGTATGCTTGATCTTGTTTCAGGATTTGAAGAATCTGAGAAAACAATTGTACGCGGCTGCTGAATATTTTGAATTATCTTACACCAATGATGACCAGAAACAACTGTGAGTAATTGGTAGAAAAGTAGTGATTGGTCTAAAAATAAATAAAAAAATGTTGCATATTTACATCAAAATGACCTTTTTGTTCCTGTTGCAGAGTGGTGGATACCTTAAAAGATTATGCCATCAAAGCTCTAGTCAATACAGTGGACCACTTGGGAGCTGTTTCATGTAAAGTGAATGACATTTTAGGCGAAACAGTGAACGAAGTTTCAGAAACCGAGCTTCGAGTAACATGTATTCAACAGGTACTTTAGCATTACGTCATTATTTAGGGGAGTCTGGATGTGCTGTTTGAAAGTGATTATATAATAACCAAAACTAGATAATCAGCTGCTATAGAAACAAGGTTGTAGAACATAATGTTTTATATTTGTTTATGCTGTTTGTAGTTGCGATAATTAGATATTCAGATATTTAGAGTGTTTGACAAATATGATATATTTAATAATTCAACTCGAAAAACGACCTAAGGTGATATTATTGTGAAAAGAATATTAAATTTCACAAATTAGGTTGAAATGCATATTTAGATAACTTTATTTTACCATTGGATGTCGCATCGAAGTGGTTAGTTGATCAAAAGTAGGATATGTTTAATTCAAACACTAAAAACTGATTTTTACTGAGGCAATAATACGATTGCAGTCTCAATACACAAATCAAAGCACCACCATAGTAGCATACATCAGTGGCGGAACTAGGATTTCAAAATAGGGTATGCACTTTTGCTCGAATGGTCCTCGAAGGGTCCTCGAGGGGTCCTTGAAGGGTATGCACCCTATGTTTTTTACACTACCCGTCGAATTTTAGGGTATGCACGTGCATACCCGTGCTATAAGCTAGGTCCGCCCCTGATACATCATGACTTTTCACTCAGAATGTACGCAAAGTTTCCATCAGGACTGAGATTTTTGTTTCTTTAATGTTGTGTTTCAGAGACTAAACGTATGCCAGGGGTGTTTTGATCACGAAGGTCTCTCCCAGCAGTCTTCACTGATAAATACTCCCAAGTACCATAAAAGATACATCTTGCCCGGTAATCAAAATACTTCAGTTTCATTAAAGTTACAATTTATTTTTGGTTTTGTTCTTTGTTTGATTCTTAATAGAATAATAGTCATGTAAAGAGACAATTGTTGTCTAATAATGAACTCGATTTTCAGTTGGAGAGACTATGCAAGGTGGTGTTCGAACTAAATCAAAGTACCAAGGTTGCAGTTTGGATGATGAAGACGACTGGCATATGTTCAAGAATGGTAAGAATTATTATATACGTAGTAGTTTCTTGCCTATAATAACTTTAAATCTCCGTATAACGTTTGTTTCTGATACAGCTGTTCGGGCTACAATCAAAGAAACCTCGCCATCTTCGTTCAGGTAAATGTTTTTGTTTTTGTTTTTGTTTTGGTTTCCCTTTTCCTCTTTACTGCCTTCAACTTGTATGTCATTCTTGAATATTAAACTGAAAAAAAATGTAGAAAAGGGCGATCTCCATCTCCATCTCCATCTCCACAAGTTTCACAGCAACCTGGATCGTTCGCTTTTACTGGTGCCGTGACCAGAAAAGATCTAGGTATGCACACATTCATTTTCTTTTTTCCATATATTTTATCTGCATACTTGCTGATATGATTATTTGGTTGATGAATCAGAGAAAAGATCAGTTTCACCACGCCGATTCTCTCTTTTACGTACTGGCTCTCTTTCTATTAGATCAACCACCCCCAACTCGAGACCAAATTCAAGACCCACAACTCCCAATCCCAGTAGGCCGACAACACCAAATTCAGTTGGCCGACAAAGGGTAAGGCTCACTTTGACTTTTGAGGTCAATACTTCCTAAATTCAAAATTAATAAAATTATTGTACAAATCGAGCACTAGAAAGTTCTCAAATCTGTTGTAATGCTCCAAATCATGGAGTTCAATCAACTTCACAAACTTTTCTTAAAATTATAAAGAATAATACTAATTTTGAATAACGGAAGTAGTCAGTTTGACATCTTACGTATACCTTTTTCTTGATTTGTAACTTAAAGCCTGATCTATAAGTTATGTGTAATCTTTTTGACGCATTGGTTCATCTGTAGCTTTCAGAGTCTCGTAAATCAGCTTCAATGCGCATGCCCAGTGATAGAGACACGTATAAAGACACGGATCAGATACCAAGCAAAAGTAAGCGTCTACTCAAGGCATTGCTTAGTAGGCGCAAGTCCAAAAAAGACGACACACTATACAGTTATTTGGATGAATACTGAATCTTATGCATCAACACAAAGAGACCAAGTGAAGATTTGCCCCAGAAGCTTCTTCTTGAATATTGTTTATTTGAGCAGAAGTTAGAATGTATTATTCTCATATTTACCAGTTTACCCTTGAACATGAATTTTCAAATTTGTGATCGTAATATATCTGTTTATCTACAGAAATCAGTTTTACTTTATCGTTTTTAGACCAAAGTCACAATTAAACAACTGGGCTGAGACATGTCTTGATGGTCATTATGCATGCAAAAAATATGCTAGAAACCAAGCAACTGAAATCCTGCTAACATATGTTGTATCACAGTGAGACTACAGAAGTACTTGAAGCAAAATAGGTAGTTCAGGTAGGAGGTGGCCAGGTATATCTTTTAGCAGGATAGTCGAAAACCAACCAACCTCTCAGTCATAGATTGGTTATGAGGATTTCAACGTTGCGATCCCTAACGTCTATGTCCTATGTGAAGTGTTTTGGAAAAATTTGCACAAAGACTGGCTTGTGCTACAACATGCAATGATAAAAGACTAAATGGTGGATCTCCACATCAAATTAACCTTTTTGGTTCCTGGTGCATGACCTTTAATGTAAGTGTATGACCTTTAATGTGAAGAGATGGTTGTTCTTTCAGAAAAAGAGCTTCAAGTATCATGTATACAAGTATACGACGGGTACTTATGCATTCCGTCATTATTTAGTGGTGTTTGGATGTGTGGTTTAAAAGTGATTATATGATATTTGATAACAAAAATTAGATCACCAGCTGAAATGGAAACAAAGTTGTAGAAAACAGTAAGCATCTACATAAGGCATTCCTTAGCAGACAAAAGTCTAAAAAAAACGACACTGTACTATTATTTATGAACAATTAATGTGCTTAAAGCTAACTAAGCGAAAATTTCCCCGAAAAACTTTTCAGTGATTATTGTCTCCTTGTTCAAGCAGAAATTAGAAGGTATTATTCTCATACGATAAGCAATTTTAGCCCCTTGAACATGAAATTTCAAAATTCTCAGCCTGAGTTGTCTAATTGTGAATTTGACATGGTCATAATATAGCATCATGTTTAATGTTCAGAAATCCGTTTTACTATATTATTCTTTAGATCAAATCCACAATTAAACAACTGAGCTGAGACATGCCTTGATGACCATTATGCATTTAAAGGATTATAATTTAGAGCTAGACAACACATAATGTCCCAAAATCCAAAACTCATGCTACGTATAAAACAAGCAACTGAAATCCTACAGTCATATGTTGTTTCACCAATTGAGATTACAGAGAAACTCAGAAGCAAAAAGAGTGATCATGCATCACAAAACTATGCGTTTTGTTGCTGCAGCTCCAAGCCCTCACTGAATTGTTCAATTGTTTTTGTTGCAAGCGTTAAGACATCCACAAAGGCGCTATAAGATGCACGAAGAAATCTCGCTTCAACAGCTTCAAAATGCCTTTAACAAAATAGTCAAGAAATGTAAATAAGGTGCAAGATCATAGAGTCGACACAAACTTTGAAACACCCATGTTAAGCAGAGTAATTTAGCATTTTCATTTGTGGGGACTATAGATGCTTAGATGGGACATCACGAAAATGTGCAATTAGAGGGAAGAAAAACTAACACAGAAAGTTTCCCGTCAACAACGGACATCACCCGCCTTACTTTATCCGGCTGAAGCTGAAAAAAGAAATATGATCACTTTACTAATAAGCAGCTGTTATGTACTGTTTAATTAATGGAACGAATTGTCACGAGATCACACCTCTTTGTCAACAGCAAGTGATGAATATATTATGTTAGCCTTTTCCTCAGACTTGTAATCTACTTCCAAATCACTGCAGAAAACATCTTATAATGAGATCTTGTACACAAATTTCAGAGAGATCGTCAACATTTTGCTGTTCAAATGTGGGAAATTACTAGCAAGTCCTAAGTTTTGTATCATTTACATACGTTGCTACTTAATAGCTTCATTTTAATAGTTCTTTCTGTCTCAATTTTCAATGGTTACTGACTTTAGAGTACTAGTTTCCCCGACTTAACTAGACGTGGTCATTTCGATTGAATGACTAGAGTCATGTTTATCTCCAATGGTTAAAATGGGTAAAATAAACAAATTAGCCTTAAAGGAAATGAGTCAAATGATTGAAAGTTGCCCCAAGTGTATTTATAAAGCATGCAAACTTCTAAACCGTCATATTCAATAATTCATAATACGGTTTTCTGTAATCACACATGATACCAAATTTATGTAAAACAGACGTAGAGTATCTGCGTGTCAACTCACCCTGTTTTGAACTCAACAAAAATAACCTGTTTTCAACTTGTTACCCATCCCATCAGACCTGTGCTTATTCTTTTTTTTTGGGTAAAAGGGTTAATTCACCCCGGTAAAATAACCTGTGCTTATTCCAGCACCCCTAAACTTAAACCTATGTTTTAACTGATAAATAGTTAAGTATAACTTTAAGCACATGATCTATGATGATCACATAGCTAATGGATGCATTTGACTATTAACCACTCGTATACATTATATTACACGCTGATAATGACAGATTAGAGAATCATATTCGACCCAACTCACCGAAGTCAAACATGATCAATTCTTATAATGATGCAAATGAGAAAATAAAAAAAATCTAGATACAAACATTACTTAGTAAAAAGAAAAGGTAGCAATCTTCATGGTATAAATACGAATTACTTGCAGTGTTGCAAAACAAGGTTTACAAGGCCGAGTAATCAGCGATTACTCACTACAAGGTCAATGACCGATTAATTGTCGATTTACTCACTATAACATCAAAACTCAAAACCATATTTTGTCAAAGCTCAGTCAAAATTTGGGGTTAACTCGGCCAAGACTCGGTTTGAAGTATTTGAGCAATTTGGTTAATTTTTCTAAGCATATTTCTATGGTCCTATGTGAAATCTATGGTCCTATCAACAGGTCATACATTTAGTTTCGAAATCGATATATAAAGTTCCAATCCGCCTAGACCGGTTACAAGCTACAAGGTAGTCGACTAGGGACTAGCATTATCTGCAACCATGATTACCTGCTGAATACTAGCTTATAAAGAAACGAATTTCTTGATGCCTTAAGATAGATAAGCACAATCTTAATATGAAATAAGTGAAGGTAGAATTAATCAAGAGATAGTGACTCACCAGCTGAACTCCCATGTGTTTTTTGTTTCGACTGCAGAAGCCATCTTGTCTCCCTAAAAACAATAGTATCAATATCAGCTGTCATAAACCTCAATTAAAACATATTATGAGATGAGATAAAACAATGAAGTGAGGTTTAAGATTGACATTTGTTTATGGGTATGGAACATTCAACTCTTTGTTTTACAAAAATAAAAAAAAAATAAATAAAAAAGGTTGAACCTTGATTTGAATTTGGAAGTTATGTAGGACGGGAGGCTGCCAGGAAGAACTTGGGGTGAGGATGGACAAGGTAAAAGGGTGGAAGGATGGTCCAAAACGGTTGGAAGGGGTTTTATAATTTAGAGTAAACTACACCGTTCGTCCTTGTGGTTTGCGTTGACCGACGAGTTTCGTCCTTTGACCAAAAAAAATGCACCGTCCGTCCTTAAATGCGAAACGTTATCTACCGTTGGTCCCTCCCTCTAACGGCCTTCATTAACTGTCGTTAAGTCATCAACATGTGAGGGTATTTTCGTCTTATTAAGTCCACACATAAAAAGAGAAAATAATCAATTTTCCTTTTGTATCTCTCTTCTTTAGTCACTCCACCAACACCTTCCCACCAACTACTACCTCTTCATCTTAATCTTCACCCACCACTATCCACCACCACCACCAACCACTATCCACCAACAGTCCTGCCATCACCGTCCACCAATCCTACCACCTCCGACAACCCTCAAAAGCCCAGAAACAACACACCCATCTCATTCTCTCATTATATAAAACCCAAGC
>LBNU01034150.1:16550-33523 GCA_014162995.1 Artemisia annua | reverse complement strand
AGTGTATAATTTTCCGTTGCTTTTTTGATTGAAGTGGGAATGATCATTTGTTGTAATTACTTTTATATTAGTGTTAAATGAACCCTAGCTTGTATTTCGATTAGAATAAAAGCGCATTTGCTTGAGGACAAGCAAATCTCAAGTGTAAGGGTATTTGATGAGGCGAAAAGTGTTATGCTTTTAGGGGTCATTTAAGCCCTAATCCGTAATTATTTGATCAAATATTGCCTTAAATCGTTCCTTTTGTCATTTTAGGTACTTTGGAGAAGAAATCTGGAAAAGGAAGCATTTTGGATGTTTTTGGAGCATAAAAGTGAAGAAAACGACAAAGTCTCAAAATATGCTGGAAATTGTACCTGACGGCGTCACGCTTTACAAGGTGACGGCGTCACATGTTGACAAAGAGGTGGATATGAAGTTACACGAGACACTCCAGAAAGTTTAGGCCAATTAACACGTGACTGCGTCACGCTTTGTGGCGCCTAGGCCGTTACGTTATAAGCTAAAGGGAGACGACACAGAAAGGAATAGAGGGGGACGGCGTCAGAAGTGGATCTAAGCAATCTGAAAAGTGCTTTGGCGGCAAGGTGACGGCGTCAAAGGCTATAACGTGACGCCGTCAAGTTGTAAAATCTATATATAGTTTTCTAATTTTCATTCATTAAGAGAGGAACTTTTGGGAGAACTTTAGGGATAAACCCTAGGTCGAATTTCACTGTATTTTCAATGGTTTTTCACCCTTGTTTCATCCATGCTTAATTAAATATAAGTCTTCCATTAATCATTCAATATGTCTATGTGTTGTTTGATTTTATCTTATGCTTGTCTTTACATTAACATGCTAGGCTAGGTTTTTCTTGTGTTTGCTTAGATGTAATAAAACCTAGCTATTGATTATTGGTTGATGGTTGGTTTTTAGTTGTTGTGGATGAATGATTTCAATGTTAGGCTTAAGAAAACTGGCTAACTTCCAATTGGTAACTTGCTTGAACGTCTTAGGAAACATGAATCGGATGTGTACTACGATTTAATTGGTTGTGTTTAATGCATAAGTGACTATCAATGAGGCCATGGTTAGGATACTAAACGTGTCGCAATAGGAAGAGGTAGAAGGTTATAGAGTTGGGGAAGGACGTACACGCCCCCACGAATGGTATTAAGGAATACAACCCGTCATCTACACAATTGTAACAAACTAATCAACCAGTAAAAGATAGCTAGGGAGTAGTGAAACCTAAGTAAACACGTTTTTCTCCATATAAGGTTTTCTCACATTTTATTTTCTTGTCATTTTATTTTATCTGTTTAAGTAGTTATTTGGGTAGGTTGACTAGCAACTAATTCCGCCCACTCCTTCAAAACCGAGATTTTTACTTGCTTTCCTAAAAACATAAAAATACAAAAAGAATCATCCCTCACCCTTAGACCTAATTAGAGTAGTTTTCAATCCTAACGAACACTATTCTCCAAGTTGAACGATCAATCCCCCGGTACTTGACACTACACTATACTACATCGGTCAGGTACACTGCCTGGTGGGGATTGCAACCTTCTCAAGATCCCTTGAGAGGTAAAACATTTTGCGTAGGTGCAATCTCACGCATTAGCCGTATCGGGCCCGATTTCAGAAAACTATAAATAGAAGCCCTTACCACGACTTAGGCATCATTCTCTCCACCCTTCGCGATTCTTAGACGTTTTCTAAAGGCAAAAAGAGGCAGAAAACACCATTCCATTCCAGAAGGATATCTCGTGTCATTACATTTTGTTAGCGTATCGTTTTCACTATGAATACTATTCTTGTGACTTTGATTATTTCTTAGTGCTTTGCAACTGAGATTATGGGCTAACACCCTTTAGTATTAGCAAAGTTTATGAATACTACGTTTCATTGATTCGTTTACTTCATCTTAATTTGCTTTCGTTGGATATTTTATATGTTTATCAATTCAATTAGTTGGTTTACTTGTTTATTTATGTTGTCTATTGCTAGATTATGAATTATATGATGATAATTTTGTGATTTATAATCCTTATCATGATGGTAGGTTAGTAATGGATGGACACTAAGGGCCGTTACTAATTTACCATTAGGACTAGAGGTGGACCAAGCCCTAAGTTAGGCGAATTATGACTAAAACAAGTAAGTTAGCGCGTGTTCTCTTATAGATGAACATTTACGGGAGAATAGGTGGTACTATGATCATTAGGCTATCGAGATAAATCGTATAGACTAGTTGACACACTTAATGCATGTTATTGATTACTCAACCCCATCACAATTGAGGGTTGTGGGTTAATATTCATAGGACTAGGTAACCGTACGTGACCATATGCCCTAGCATGCATTTGATTCACCAACAGAAGTATAATTAGGACATTGCATTTGTAGACGAATAAGGAGAGCATAGTAGGATGAACTTGGCTAGCACGTTCTTCTCTCATCGACCACAACTTAGTTAAATTTATCGTTTTTAGTTTAATTATTAGTTTAACTGATCAATTTGTGCCAATCTCTCAGATTGAACACCTTTTAAGTGTTTATATTATTAGTTAATTATATTGCCACTAAGTTTAGTTTAAGTCAATTCGCTCCTTGTAAGCAACTTGTACTTACCATCCTACCTATAACTGATCGGGTACACTGCCCGTTAGTGTTAGTCTGTGCGTTAGTTCGGAATTATAAATTTAAAACATGAGTAGAACACATCAATATCACACACAATCTAACCAATATTCAAGTCTAATGAGATTGTGATATCCATTGACATTTAAGAAGTAACAATTACTATATTTTAGTAACAAGCTTTACAACAAAGGACATCATTTTGTGTACTCAAAGATGCGATTTCGTAATCATTATCAACTATGTTATACATTTGCGGTGTCAAACGGCGTAGTTTTTACTCCTTCAAAAACTATGTCGTTTTGAGTCCCTTCAAAAATTGCCTCACATTCCTATTAGAACTATGCCGTTTCAAGCCTCTCCAAAACTACCTCCTCAAACTACGTCGTTTACCCCAAAACTACCTCCTCAAACTACGTCGTTTGCCTTTCACATACAAATACATAAACACAGATCTTGAGGCACAAAAACCTTTATAGACAAATATTTTTATGATTTTCTTTTATCTTTCTAAGAGTATAATATAAAGATGGGTTTCACATATTGACATCATATATAGAAACCAAAAACCCAAAACTAAAAACTAAATGCATAAAATATATTTCAGTTAGCAAAAAAATTATTTAGAACAAATATTAAAAATCTATCCTTCATCAAACAAACCAGAAATAATTTATGAAAAATTCATTCCACACTAACGCGCGAAACCTAATTTCTCGTTAAAACAATTTTCCACCTGAAATTACTTTTATTTTCCTTAAAAAAACTCAATAACACCAAAAATATTTATTTCTGTTTTCTTTTCCGTCAAATTTTAACTCAAAAATATAGTGTCAGGTAGGGGTGTGCACGGTTCAGTTTAGGTCGGTTTTTGATTAAAACCGAAACCGAACCGAAATGTTCGGTTTTTATAGAACCCAAAACCGAAACCGTTCGATTTTGGCAGTTTATTATCGGTTTCGGTTCGGTTTTTCGGTTTTTCTGGTTTCTAACCATTTATAATTGGGCATGGCAAATTTATACCAACAAACTTGTATTACATAGATTTTTTTTTTTTTTTTTTTTTTTAAAATTTTTAATCTAAGCATAATAATGTTTATTGTATAATTCTATAATTACACACATATAGATGAGACAAACAAATGCAAATGAATATACGCATAGTATGAATATCGTCATATATTTATTGATATATTCTCAATTAAACACACGAAATGACAAATACGCATATAAACATATACGTTAAGATAAATATATTATAAATCTACCCACAAAATTAATATGAATTTATAAATTTAATTTATTAAGTTATTTATTCGTATTATATTAATTATATATTATTATATAATAAAATCGGTTCGATTTGGTTTTGGGACGAAAAACGAAATCGAACCTTATTTTTCGGTTTTTGAAAAATTAAAAACCAAACCGTCAGTTTTTACTTTCAGTCGGTTTTTTTAGTTTTCGGTTCGGTTTTGTTTGCTCACCCCTGACTCAGGCTAATCATAGCAAAGGTTATTTCACTAATTTTTTTTTTTTTTTTTCTTAAACATACAGAAAACAAGAGAATATAGAATAATGTTTCGTTTATCTCCAAACAAATCCATTAAATAATTAATACACCTTCTGTTATGTTCTGAAAATTCACTTCCAAATAAAATCACACAAACATTTTCTGTTGCATATTATTTTCCAACTCATTTATTTTTTTCATTCTACATGCAACAACAAATCTTTTTTCTTGTTTTTTTCTTTTTTTTCCAAAAAAAGAAACCCTAATTTTAACCTCAAACAACATCTTTAATTTTCGATGTCTTTAAGGTTTCCAGTAAGTTCCTCGTATCATATCTCATAGTAACTCTTTAATTTATTGATGCACACCATGTGTTTGATATTTAGCTTTTATAAAATTAGTGATAAAAGTACTTTAATTTACAAACCCACAATTGATTTCCAAAAGGGTATCTGAAAGTTTAGTCCTTTTTGTAATTGGCCCAAAAAATATTGAAAAATTAAAGTGTTGATTGGATCTTTATTAGTGAGATTGTTATAGTTAGGGGGGTGTTTGGTTTATGGGGACTCAAACGATGGGATCAAACGGTGGCGGGGCGCAAAAGAGTATGTTGGAGGGTTTGTCTAGACAAGGGTCTTTGTATAATTTGACATTAGATGAGGTTCAGCAACAGTTAGGCGATTTAGGTAAACCGTTAAGTAGTATGAATTTAGATGAGCTTTTGAAGAGTGTGAGCACAGCTGAGGGTAATCCGGGAGTTGGGGTGGGTTCGTCGTTGGATTTGAGGAAAAAGACGGTTGATGAGGTGTGGCAGGATATTCAACATGGTGAGGGGAAGAAAAGCGTTAAGAGTAGTGGGAGTTTCAGGAGCTGTGATAGGAAGGGTAGTAGTAGTAGTCGAGTGAGTGAGAGACAAGGGACGTTAGGTGAGATGACGCTTGAGGATTTCTTGGTTAAGGCGGGGGTTGTTGCTGAATCGTCTTCTCCCGAGAGGAAGAATGATGAAATGATTGTTGACCCACGAGAAGCGCAGTGGATGCAGTATCGAAGTCCTATTCCGCAGCAACAGGTGGTTATGCCACAGGGTCATTATCAAGTTCAACAGCCTCTTGCGATTACTGGTAATCCTGTGATGGATGCGGGTTATTCGGATGCTCGTATGGCAATGTCTCCAACGCCTATGATGGGGAGTTTATCAGATGCGCATATGTCTGGACGAAAACGATATGCTTCGGGAGCTGTGGTTGAGAAGACTGTGGAAAGGAGGCAAAAGAGAATGATTAAGAATAGGGAGTCTGCTGCACGTTCACGAGCAAGAAAACAGGTATGATTTCTGAATATCATATCTTATTAAAGCCTGGTGGTACGCTTTTATTAAGCTTTTGTCTCTTAAACATGTGATAAGAGAGTGATGTATGGTTGAACAGGCTTACACCCATGAGCTGGAGAATAAAATTTCACGTTTGGAAGAGGAAAATGAACGACTCAGAAGGGAGAAGGTATATCTGTTTCTTGAAATACTTTTCCGCATGTCATGTTGTTCAGTTTCTTTCTTATGATGTTAATGTTAGTGATCTTGTAAAGAGTGATGTGGTCCAAAGACTGTCATATAAATTAACCCACATGAACAAACTTGGTCTCTGCTTTTGTGTTTTGGCCATACCCCGCCCCGGCGGGATTGGGTATGTTGTTGTTGTTGCTGTAAATGTAAACGATAGTTCTGTTGTTGTTGTAGTTGCGTTGACATGCCACATAGGATAGTGAGAGAGTTCATGGATGAGTTTATATTAACTCATCCCACAAGGATAGAAGATAAGAAGTTTCAACACCTTATAAACATTAAGTTGGGACTAATAGCTTTCGCCATAGTCTTAAGTTGAATCCTTAGGTCTTTTGATTCCTCGTTTTGGGAGCGCTATCATTACCGGTCACCGTTTTCATTAGAGACTTGTCATTTTTATCTTTGTTCATTCTGAAACATAGCCGTGAAACTAGAAAGTTAGCATAACCACAGTCATATTGAATTTGTGTTTACAAAATAAAATAAGAATAGATGATCACAGGTTTGAAAAGAGCATAAGAGCATAGGGGAGTTATCTTTTACCAAATATTTGATCTAGTTCCTTAATAAACCTAAGGATTCTTCAAATCTGAATGTTCGTTAGTAGTGAGTATTGTTGGAGACTTGGAGCACATTTAAGGTTTTGAAAAATATCTTGGGGCTCTTAGTTGACTAAATGGATGGTGCAATTATCAAGCCTTTTATCATCACTTTCTGCTAGTTCTTTTTATTTTCTTGGACGTGCCTGTTTTTTGCTAGTGTAAGCACACATAATACTTGGTAAAAAGATCAAGAAGTGTCATAAAGCCTTCTCTTTAGCCTATTGCAAATATGAAATATAAGTTCATCGTATAAAAGTACTCTTCCTCATTCTTACAGTACTAATCGGTGTCTATACATGCATATATCAATAAAGTCAGACATGTACATTATTACCTTTTTGTTTTACATGTGTGTACTCTGTGTGTTTAAATTTGATGCGTCCTCTGATTGTGTTCACTTGAGATTTTGTTGTATCTTACTTGTTAACCATGAGGATACCTCCTATTACTACTTTGGCTTCAGAGTAAACAAGTAGTGCATACGGTTGGGTACGTGCGCACTTATGTTACACGCACACATACATACATGGATACAAACATGCATACACATTAGTACATCTGTACATAGACTTTTAACACACCCACACACATGTACTATGTATGTTTATGAATGATAAACAGTTTATACATGCCAATGTATCATCATTCATATACATAAACCTGTATCCTTGGCTCCTTGCAACATAGATCTACAATCAGATATACAGTAATTGCACCTGGCCAAACTGGTATTTGTTTGTTATGTTCACACCTTTTGACGAGTACTGTAGTAATGGGTATAAATAAATTTTAATTTCCTAAGGAATGTTTAGGGTCAATCTTAGGACTGTATATGTCTATGAGATTTTACTCTCTCACTGTGTTTTCTAATCTCTGTTTAGTTGAAAGCAAATATAGTTTCCTTACTAAATTGAATAGTTATTTATATCTTATTGCCTCGCATGCTAAATTTATCATTAAGAAAAGGCTTCTCCTTTGCATTCTACCTAGTTGCAGTAGATGGGCATGCAAATTGCTTTCATGAAAAGCATACAGGATAAAGACATAGAATGAAAAATGGCTACATAAACATCTTGGTAGATCATAATTTTTGTTTTATGAGCATTATCGACAAACACTGGTCATTTGGATGAGTGGCTGACTAGTTTGAGTTTTAAAACCTGGGTCAACTAAGCTTTTTTCAGGATTTAAGTAATCTGATCTCCAAATTTTTGTGTTGCAGTAAACTAAACTTCCACCTTGTACTTGTAAGAATAATTTTTTGTCGTATGCCTATGAAAAACACCTCTTAATGCAAATGTGAAGCTTCAGGGAAAAAAGAAGGGAAAAATAAAACTATACCTTTGATAACAACAAAAAGAACGTAATTAGTTTTGTTATCCTAGCACTTTCAAGTTGGAGCATGTGATTATAGCCAACTTGTCAAGAATACTCTTAACACCAGGACCTCATAGGGCTCCTTTAGATTGTCAAGAATTTGATCTTTAATGCAAATTTTTACAATAGATGAAGCCATGAAGGTTTGAAAGAGATTGCTGCACACAAATCTCCTCAAGAATTTCCCTAGAAACGAATTCTTGATTAAAGCTTTGTAGTACCCAATGATGAATATATTTTTTGGCTATTAAGAACGAGACACGAGCCATTTTGGCTACAGAGCCGAAGGTCTTTTATATTCCTTCGTAATAGCTAGAAGCATGAACATAAATATTCTGCTTGTATCTTGAATATTGTTATCCCCCATAAAAGTGTAATCAGAACCTTTAGATGCTCGCAAGACTTTCCTTTCGCCTTATTCTTCATTGGACTGTAACTCTACTACCATGCACCTCATGATGTTGGGTTTTGCACTTTAGAAATATATGGTCGGGAGTAGTACTTTGAATCACCAAGTGTAAATTTTTCAATAACAGTTGAAGTCTGTTAGTTAGCTACTCCACACCCAAGGGCTTTAGTGAGAGCAATCTTTTTCTTACTGTTAGAAGATTTGATATAGTTGGAGTAAGAAAAAGGGAAAGAGCTGGTACATAAAAACCAAAAAAGATTAGGAATGTGAGATTCATATATCATCCACCTCCTGTTAGCTGTTTATACGACCAGACCATTACATTAACTTGCAAGTGGTAGTTCTTGAGCTTCATGAAGACGATGAGTGGTGGAATTTATCTTTATTTTCATGGTGGTGGTAGTAAGGTAGTGAGAAATGACAGCGATTTTAGGGACTTTATCAACATTGCCTATAGGCAGTCATTTAGATAACTCTCACACCATCATAAGAAATAGCTTCTTTTTTAAGTGTCTCTTATCATAAGGTAAACAGAAAATAAAGATAATGCAATTGTGGGTTTCTTAGTCATTGACAGCATAGATAGAACCACTCCTATTCTGAGTATATAGATGATGCAACTAGTCTATTAATCTGACAATGGTTAAATCGTGAAATAGACATAATCATCAATAATGTGTGGATTAAGTTGATTTACTTGCTCACTAAAGCTGTTTTCAGAAGCTCATGCATGTACTGGCCATCCTAGTTGAGTAGTTGGCATACTTGCATATGAATTACATCTATACCCCAATGGCAGGCCCGGTTTGCACTAGCATTTTTAAGAAATATCAGATATGTACTATCATTACAAATAACTCTTAGTTTTCATCCTCCCTGCTACACCAATAAGAAGGATAAAAAGCTATGATTAAGGCGGTATCATATATCAGAGATTATACCATACCTCCTTATATGCTTGTATCATATCTCCCTAAATTGTATAGAAGTTTGCTGTCTTGTATGAAATAATAGTATGTTTTTTTTTTTTNGCTTCATATACTTTTCATTTGGTTGGTCCTGCAAGTTGATGATCTGAAAACATTTTCTTTTGTGATGGATGCATATAAATATTTAGGTTTTTGTTGTCTCGTTTTTTTATTCTTGATGTTTGTATCCTCTGCATGTGCATAGCACAGTAAATCCTTGGACCATCCATGACCATGATAGTGTATATTTGCAGGAGGTGGAGAAGGTTTTACCGTGTGTACCTCCCCCTGAACCAAAGTATCAGCTCCGAAGAACAACCTCAGCTTCTTTCTGAAAGTTAGTCATGATGTCAACGGTTGTGTAGAGGTGTTTTATGTTTTGCTTAACATTTTCTTGCTATGAACGCGTTAAGTTTGTTATGAATTGTCTTTAGTGTATCTAAAAGCTTTTCGAACAGTTTGTTGCTTATGTATTGTCTTTAGGATGATCTTTTGTACATTTGATAGTGTTATAATAGAATAGCTTTGGCTAACTTAACTTAAAATGTCCGTTCTTAGTTCATTAATTGATGCCTCCAACCAAAGTTGAAAAGTTGAATTTCGTTGACATACGTGCTTGCATGGTGAATGTTCCAACTTTTTCCAGATGCGATCTTCTTGTGGTGAATATTGATCATGAAGGCCACTATGATAAGCAGTTCCAGACTTATATTTTGATAACTTATTTATTGATAAAGAGGCGGTTATTATTCCTCTTCTGGTACCTCAACAGCTCAACTAATAGGGTGGATAATCAGTCAACTAGTTAACTTTAACAAAACTTGTTAAGAGTGTGTTGGGATGTGTAAGTTGCTCAAAATCGCAACAATTAGATATCTTATTGTTGCTTCTCGACTTCTTATTATATGAGAGAATGCAAAAAACTTTAGCATCATTTTCACGCTACCAAAAGGCCCGCGTTGCAGTTTTAAATGGATACAATAGTAGAGTGTGTGTACAACATTATCATTGATACCCCAGACCCAGAAACACATTGGTATCTGCGTGTTGAGTTAAAAGAAAAACTAAGCATTCACTAATTCTTCGAAAACACAAAGCACGCATCTAACCACAGATTTCTAAATATTTAAAGCATGTAAATCATACAAGATTCCACTCAAACACATACTACATGACTGAATTTTATCAAATAGAACAGCAGAAAAGCCCAGAAACAATAAAAGGAAAGAGCAAAGAAATAAACTGTACTGAATATCTCTGCTCACAGATGGCAAGTTTCTTGTATTGGTTTGAAAACAGAACAAATTTACATCCAGTTTGAGTTTGACGTAGTAAATGCCTTTTGCATTCATTTCTAGATTCAAAAGACAGCTCAAAATGCTTAAAGTATATTCTGTATCATAACTCCAAAAATAGTTTGAACTCCAGACCTGCAAATAGTATCGAAATGGCATCACTTCTAAGAAAGCGGATAGAAACTAGCAAATTTAGTATCATAATCTGCAGCCAGAATTAACTTATTTTATATTTTACACTTGAAAAAGATTTAACGATATGCACGTGCATACCCACTTTTTCAAGTTCTTCGCCTGTGTTGTCTATAGCTATTTTTCTTTAGTATAATTTTTAAGAGATATGATGATATTCAACCCCTTGTGCCCAACTAGTCCACTGGAAACACGGCTTTTGGCCTGGCAAGGTGTATCATATGTGCCCCATCAACCAAATTATTGTGGGTTAAAGGTTCAAGTCCTGACAAGGTGTACGCAATAGGTGTGTGAGTATGCTTAAAGAAAAACTAGCCGACATAATTCATGCAAAACACCCCTTCCACATAGACCAACCAAAGTTGAGGCCTTCTGGCAGATGGGCATGGTTTACCAAAAGAGATAGCACCCTTAATTCTGAACCTCATCCTACATGGAATACTAAGGCCCCACACCTTGCCAGCTAGATGATCCATGTTCAGTTGAAAACTTGATGGTGGAGAGTAAAGGTGGTAAATTTGGTGCCTAGGTAGGTTGGATAAACATATCAAAGGCTTTTAAGGTTAAAATGCGGAATTTGTAGAGCATGGGCTTGGCCAGGTACCGTTTACCCCTCCCCAAACACTATTTTGCATTTTTTTTTTTTTTTTTTTTTTTTTTTTTTTTTTTTTTTTTCCTTTCTCTTTTTTAACAAATAATTTGAATATGATTACATATTACAATAATATATAATTGTTTTTAATAAAATTATTTAAGAGTTGTAAGGCGTTAAGAATCAGTTTGGGCAACTTTCACTGATTCTCCAATTAGCCATATATCTTAATTTGACCCCGACTCATTTGAGATTAAAAAAATAACAAATCGACTTGTGTATGTAAGCAGGTCAAGGTGTCTCCTCTAGCTGAAAGCAAAAGATAGATAAGTAGAGTAAGTAACTTAGTTACCTCTATGCTTGACGAACAGTTTCAGTTTCATGAGTAATTATTTGTTCATCACATTTCTCGCGTTCACTAACATCTTCTCTTTCAAAAATAAATGGAGACGGTTGAACATCCAATTCTACAATCCCATCCTTTCTTTTTGTGTCACCGTCAAATTCATCATAATGCAAATTTTGCAAAATTTCTGGAAGTGGAATCCCATTTGAATCTGTAAATTTATGTCCCATTTCAATGTCAATCTTTTCCTTTGAGGAACGATGAACAAGATCCGAAGTTGTTGTCTCAATCCCCATTCTTTCATCTTCAAACACAAAGGCGCGAAAATTGTTGAGTGAAGGAGGGATCTTTGATAGAAAGACTTCTACAAGGTTCCAACTTATTCCCTTGTGATATGGATTCTCCTTTTTATCATATCGATATCGGAAATTTTCATATGTTGTCTGTATCAAGAACAAAGTTTCAATAAGTATGAGAATATAACCAAAGTTATACCAACATTAACTCTTGAATGACACATACATAAAAGAATTAAATAACAGTTGAATGATTTATAGTAAGGTGTATTTTCCGAATAACTTATATGTTATGGGACAGCTTGCCATGTAACACAGTGCACAACTGGAGGTGTCGAATGGGTGGATTAGGTAAAATGTCACTGACGGGTAATTCTTATATGGTCAAGAAGGTTGAGTCGGGTTGGTTAATCCTTCAACCTAGTTGACAAATTTCCTATCAAGCTACTTTTTTATTCTATTTAACCTCTTTTTTTTTTTTTTTTTTTTTTTTTTTTTTTTTTTTTTTNTATCAAGCTACTTTTTTATTCTATTTAACCTAGTTGACAAATTTCCTATCAACCTGTTTGACCCTGTTAGAGATAAAACATACCCCATTTAAACTGTTTCACCCATTTCTTCTCTAAGCTATTTCGATTTTAATTTTACATGTTTAACCCGTTAGTTAGAGAAAAAAAACCCCAAGTTGACCCATTTTAAGTAAATGTTTGAAATTGGCACCTCTACAAACAAACCATGACTGTTTGGTCACAGAGGATAATCTTACTCAGAAGTGAAGAGGCTTGCCCCTTCCACAACTAAATCGGAGTCAAAATAAATTAAATCAAGTCATACAAATATTGAAGATCTTAAAAAGAAGATCACCTGGTTTGAGCAAATGAGATAAAAGTGGAAAACAGTAAGCCCACCGACAAACCAAATAGTAATGAAGCAGTAAACGATGAGGATATCTGACAAGATATCATTTGACATAGCCTTCAAAATGCCTTCTTTGTTATGAGCGATGTGGACCCATGAAAAGGAGAACACATATATGCATAGGATGCTTGATGTCAATATAAACATGTAGAAAAACCGATAGTTACGCTGCAATGAGATGATGAACGAAAAGCATTAGTCCTTTTTTTACAAAAGTAACCATATGATAATCAAACAAAGCTTGGGTCACTTGCATAATAAAGCTGATATTTCTACTTCAATGTGAACAGTGGAAACTTTGGAACAAACAATTTAGATGTGGCAAAATGGGTGGGTCAATAAATGGGTGAAAACTGGTAAATTTTTGGTATGGGTTGAAATTGGAAGTAAAATCTTCCAATATGAGTCTAGGTTGTCCCAACGCACTTTTTGTTGATCTTTTGATGTTACTGGGTTGAAATTGCCCGATCATCCCTTAAAGTAATACTAGTATGAGTGTAATCTACTTACTAGTCCAATGCACTGACCAACCCATGGACAATGATGGTCAAATCTTTGCACACAGTTGTTGCAGATGGAGCAATGTGAAGCACGAGGAGGACGATACAGCATACATGTGTCACAATATTTGACCTTAACCGTGTGACCATTCACAAGCACTTCTTTGGTTTTTGGTAATCTCAAATGAGGAGTTCTGCCATTGACCCATTCCATCGAAGGAGTGTTCATATCAAATGCTTCTTCAGATTCAGGTGGTGTTGTGTTTCGTGGGATTACTCCTGGGTCTCTACTGGATGTCAAGAAAAGAAACAATATATCCTGTGGGCCAACAAAACGAGTGTCATATGTTACTTGAGGATCATTGAAGCCATTTAAAAAATATACAAAACTAAGATCGTATATGTGTGCTAATTATGTGTGATTTATCTTAACCTCTCCACCAGGTAAAAGTAAATTATACAAAACTACAATAAGTTAGATATCAACGACTAATAAGTATCAGATAAAATGCTTAGTGTTGTTATGTTTTTGTTATGTAAGCAGACATACAAATGTGTGTATAGTATATCCCTTCCTCAGTCATTGTTTACGGTAAAGAAATCCATATGCTATACATCTAGCCTGTGTGACTGCATTCTTGTTTTCTCTTATTGGCTAATTGATACTTGTTTTTTCCCAGACGCTTACAATCATCTAGACATTTATAATTATATATTATTATTATTTTTTGCGCTTGTAGCCTTCTTTATTTCATCATCCAAACGTCAAGTGCCCTTATGTTTCAATAGAATTATTTACTTCTATGTTGGAACTTGGAACAACTAATGTTCTATCTTATTAACCAATTGGGGTTTGATGAAGTTGAAACTTATAACACGTACAAGAGTGCTTCAACCAGAAAACAAGCACAAGAGGTGACTGAGAACGGAATAAAATGGGCGGGACGGATAGCAGATAGAAAGGGAGCCTTTTTATGTGCAAGTCAAAACATGTTGTAAGACAGTGTAAGCATTTTAAACACTTTCGACCCATTTAACATGTTTGACCCATTTGACCTGTTCATTTTACCCAGTATTCGGGTATCTGTTTTTACTTGATATACATATTTACCCCTTTGACCTGCTACCAATAAAATGTCAGACAAAAACCTTATTTTATAAGATGGGTTGAAATGGCAACATCTAGTTCCTGAGAGAATAATGGTGTCCCACTCATTCCTAAATAGAGTCAACTCTATTGATATACACCACTCACAAGAATCTTTTTTATCTACATGGACTCAAGTCACTCAACCTTCTCCATAATCCTTGTCACCCAAAAGCATCTTTTGTATATGGCCATTTTAACCATATCCCGGCCTATTTGGCCACATGTCTATCTCAAATTTACATATCTACTGCACACGGTTAAATGTTACAGTATGATATAACAGAATTTACTTCAAACCAACGATATGTTACTTGTTTAAGAGGATGCACATAGTATTAATTTGTCTCATTTTTTTACATGATATGATATTAACTTTCATAGCGGTTGAAATAAAAGCAAGATTTTGCTTACCAGAATAGTGAGAACTGCGGCCACAAGAAGCATAATGTACCAGTGAAGAGTATCTTGGCCATCTTTTTCCTTCACTTTGATGGTGTGATAAACTTTAATACAAAAGGCAACAGCAGGGCCTGCAACTAGTGCTATTGTCAAAAACAAAGAACCCACATCCGGACCAAATATCAATCGTCCCCCACAAAAGAATTTCTGGAAGCATCACAAACAAATAACAGTTTAATTTCAAACAGCAGAAATAACAGATTTCATGCTTCCAAATTTTTCGTTACAGGATTTTAAAAACTATTTAGCAAGAATCCATTCATGAATCTTAAGCTTATAAAGTCAAATTTAGAACTGCAGCTCAGGTTTTTTTTTCCCTGTAGATGGTAGACATACGTAGGTGTGATCATATAAATCTGCGCGTTGAAGCCCGCAGGAAAAAAAAGCTGAGATTAAACTGTAGTACTAATGAAAAACAGTTGATCATAACAAGAAGCAAAGAAACAGTTGATCATAACAAGAAGCAAGAAATTCTTGATTTCTGTGTAGATGAGATCAAATGATTTTGACATATCGTGCGCAAAATAACCAAAATTTCTAAAAACTATACATGATGAAGGAACACTTCATCTAAGTCAAGAAGCATGGTTTAGTGGTACACAAATATATGCTTTTACAACTATATCAGTTACTGCCCATCATTTTCTTTAAACTATAATCTAATAAACTAAACGAACGCTTCAAATAACTATACAAGATTCAAGAACACTTGATCTAACTCAAAAAAGCAACCAGGATATAAAACTAATGTAAAAAAAACATTTTCAAATACATATGTTTATTACAATCATATGAGTTACATCACTTTCTATTAATAGCATTGTAAACAATTTATACTAATATCTAACAACCTATAAACTTGAACTTAGAAAAATATAACAACTTACATTGCTTCCTCTCCAGACTTGAAACAATCTTTTTTGCTTTTGCTTCTCTTGTGCCATTATTATCCCAAAACTATAACTTAAACAAAACTATACACAAAAATATAAGTTTTTTGCTTCTTATTGTGATCAACTCAAAACCCATGTAGAAAACATAAAAAAGACTTGAAAAATTTGTTGTCAAGAAGTTGAATGAATGAAATACCAGAAATATATTAGATGGTACTTTGAGGAAATGATATACCCATAAAAAAGGAAAGATTGCTATTATTACACACACAACACAAAGATTACTTGTTTCTCTCTCTTCTGTCATTCAAAAGCTGATTCGGCGGATGTTCCAACTTTGTAGCGACATTCCCATGGTTTTTTACCTTCTTTTTCTTTTGTTTAGTTTGGTTTCTTGTTTTTGACTTGTTTGGTCCCTAGATTATTTACTAACCTATAAGTTTAGTCCCTTCAGATACGAGGCTAAACGAGTTTTGATTTTTCTTAACGGCAACTAACAATCTCACATTTTATATGTAACAAATCAATTTCATATGTCCTAAGCAGGTTTTAAACACAAACTGGAACGTTTTTTTCCCATAAACTCTTTCATTAGTTTTGCTTCAAAATTGAATGTAGTTTCTTGCCTTTTTTTCCTTTTAACAAACTGGAACTTTTAATTCTTTTTGTCAACTTTACTGTTTATTTTAAGTGTGAAAATACCTTTTTGTAAATAATTTTTTTCAATGATTTTTACTTATTTCACTTATAGTTTCTTGTAAGAAAATTTCAATTTTTTTTCCACTAAAAACATAGTTTAACGTAAACGTCACAGTTCATCTAAGTTTTCAAGATAATCTTTTTATTTTTAATTTCAACAATTCTTACTTATTTGCCTATCAAAATTCTTTTGATCTTTTTTACTAAATCACATTTTAACATAACCGTGACCTTAGGTTTGAAAAAAAATAAATAGAAATGAAGTGCTAAAAAAATCTGAAAAAATTTAAAATGAACTAGAGAGAAATGAGTAAATATCGTTTGAGAAAAAAATTGACTGGGTTTTGGCTTCATTTCTCAAGCAATCAGCATGTCGATTGTGGATTTCACCCGTCTGCAGTATCTGCACAAAATAACTTTGTCCGCACATGAAGGTTAATGCTTGTAATTCAAAGATGGCGTAGATCTACCATCAAATCTCTCAAAAAAAAAAAAAAAAAAAAAAAAAAAAAAAAAAAAAAAAAAAAAAAAAAAAAAAAAAAAAAAAAAAAAAAAAAAAAAAAAAAAAAAAAAAAAA
>LBNU01034148.1:20627-39847 GCA_014162995.1 Artemisia annua | reverse complement strand
GTAATTCACACCTTAAACACTTCAATATAATTAATACAAGCACTCTGAATAGTGATAGGGTTTTACAACCTTGAAGTGTATGAATACTAGAATAATACGTGCTCTAGACAAACCCTAGGATCTCCTTTTATACACCAAGGAACCCTACGGCCTTACATCAACTTCCTATCAAAGACAAAGATATTCTAAAACAATAGAATATTACAAAACATCTTTACTATAAATACTAAGTCGCGTACATAATCTTATCACCAAGCAGCAGAGTTATCATGGCAGTATACTTCCAGCAGTAGAGTCTCAGCAGTAGTTATGTCTGGCAGTAGAGACTTTACACTAACAGTAGAGTTGTCTGACCAGCAGTAGAGTATACACAGAAGTAGAGTTAACTTAAAACCCAACACTATTCCCCGGCAGCGGCGCCAAAAACTTGTTGCGTGGTTTTGTGACTTTACAACAGGTTTTACCTCTCAAGGGATCTCAAGAGGCTTACAACCCCACCAGGCAGTGTACCTGACCGATGTAGTATAGGATAGTGGTAAGTACGGGGGATTGATCGTTCTCTCACAGGGAATAGTGTTCGTTAGGATAGAAGAACTACTCTAAAAGGTCTAAGGGTGAAGGAAGATTCTTTTTGTATTTTTAAATTTTTTGAAAGCAAGTAAAAATCTCGGTTTTTGAAGGAGTGGGCGGAATTAGTTGCTAGTCAATTAACCCAAAATAACTACAATTGCAAATAAAAGTAAAATAACTACAACTATTGTGGTTGTGAAAACTTGTATGGAGACAAATGTGTTTATTTAGACTTCCTTACTCCCTAACTATCTTTTACCGGTTAATTGGTATGTATATTAATTGTGTGGATGAAGGGTGTATTCCTAATAACTCATGGAGTGGCGTACATATCTCTCCAATTCTTTGAGCTCTTATCTCCCCCTATGCCATGCACTACATAACCATAGGGATTGTAAACAGTGGCTTATGCGTTAAATACTACCTTAATAGCCTAGTATGCCTTGGCTACATGTTTCCCAAGACGTTCAAGCAGGTTACCATAAAAGGAGGTTAGCCAGTTTTCTTGAGCCTAACATCGATGAAACAATCACCCAAACAAATAACAACACACCTATCAACCAATAATTAATAGTTAGGTTTCATTAGATCTAAGCAAACACAAGAAGAATTTAGCCTAGCATGTTAATTGAAAGACAAGTAAAAGATGTAATTAACCAACACATAGACATATTGATTAAATTAAAGTGAGGACTTATCTTCATTTGAACATGAGGGTTCCAAGGGTTGGAAAACCCTTAAAATTACAGTAAAATCATCTTTAGGGTTTTGCCCTAAGATGTACCAAAAGTTCCACCACTAATGAAGGAAAAATAGAAAAGTATATATAGATTTTACATTCTGACGGTGTCAGGTTATAGGTCCTGACGCCATTAGCTCGCCGCCACTAGGGTTCTCGGATGGCCTAGATCCACTTCTGACGCCGTCACCTTGTAAATGCTTCTGGACCGTCACTCTTTAGCTTATAACCTGACGGCCTACATATTTAACACCTGACGCCGTCAGGTGTAAATGTCCAAATTCTTTCTGGCCCGTCATATGTAAATTAGTTCCACTCTTTTGTCAACGTTTACTGACGGCGTCACCTTGTGACTGACGCCGTCAGGTGTAAATTCAGCGTCTTTTGAGACTTTGTCGTTTTCTTCACTTTTATGCTCCAAAAACGTCCAAATATGCATGTTTTCCAGAATTCCTCTCAAAAGTACCTAAAATGACAAAAGGAACGATTTAGGGCATTATTTGATCACATTTACTCGAATTAAGGCTTAAATGACCCCTTAAAACCGTAACACTTTTTGTCTCATCACCGACTAAGACTTAAACATGGGCCGCAGCCGACTCAAACAAACACCCTAACAAAGCTACACGTTTATTTGCCTTGTAAGGCAAGTAAACTTACAAAGACTTGTTACTAATAACTAACAATTTCCAACTTAGTGACGAGACTAGTTAACCCTGAAAACAAGCATCTTCATGCAATACTTGAACTTCAAACCTGTAACTACCTTTATGAACGCATAAGTAGCATTATCTTCCGTGACTATCCACACCACATTAATCTCTTTAGACTCCACGTTCTCCCTGATGAAGTGATACCTCACGTTGATATGCTTTGTTCTCTCATGAAACATTGCATTTCTTGATAGATGAACTACACCTTGATTATCACAATTCACAACCACTGACCTTAGGTTTACTCCCTGATCGATCAGTAGGCCTATATGTAGAAACTAAAAGTGTGGGTTGACTAGTTTCACCTTTTATAATTACGTTTTAAGAATTTTAAAACTTTTTATCCTTTTTGAAAATCGTTTGATTTGAAGTTTATGTGATATCAACACAATGATATATGAACACAAAGAGTGTAAAAAATAATAACTACGTAAGAAGTATAGAAGAGTAATGAAAAGGAATAATCAAACCGAGACACGGAGATTTATAGTGGTTTGGGTACGAAGCTAACTCTTCGCCCTACTCCACTCCTTGAGTATCACACTCGAGAGTTTCACAAACACTATATCAACAAGCTTCCTTCAGGTGGAGAAAATCATACACCTTCGCTTAAACCAATTAACGACAATAAGCGGAATATCAAATTCTAATCCTAGCTAGAACCAATCTACACAGCACTGCACACAATAGCAATTACTACACGCAACACCTTGCGGATCAACACCAAGTCCTAATCAACACAATCACCTTACGGACCAACACCAAGTTTGAATATATACAAAACATAATTTTGAGCTGATGCGCGGATTACAGTCTACGCAAAAGGTTTTACCTCTCAAGTGATCTTGAGAAGCTTGCAATCCCCACCAGGCAGTATACCTGACCGATGTAGTATAGTGTAGTGGCAAGTACCGGGGGATTGATCGTTCTACTTGGGGAATAGTGTTCGTTAGGATTGAAAACCACTCTAGTTAGGTGTAAGGGTGAGGGATGATTCTTTTTGTATTTTTATATTTTATGAAAGCAAGTAAAATATCGGTTTCGAAGGAGTGGGCGGAATTAGTTGCTAGTCAACTAACCCAATAAACTACAAATGCAATAAAAGAAAATGACAAAAAACTAAATGTGAGAAAAACTAATATGGAGAAAAATGTGTTTACTTAGGTTTCACTACTCCCTAGCTATCTTTTATTGGTTGATTAGTTTGTTACAATTGCGTGGATGACGGGTTGTATTCCTTAATACCATTCGTGGGGGCGTGTACGTCCTTCCCCAACTCTATAAGATCCTATCTCTTCCTATGACGACACGTTTAGTATCCTATCATGGCCTCATTAATATTCTCTTATGCATTAAACACAACCAATTAAATCGTAGTACACATCCGATTCATGTTTCCTAAGACGTTCAAGCAAGTTACCTATAGGAGGTTAGCCAGTTTTCTTAAGCCTAACACTGGAATCATTCATCCACAACAATTAATAACCAACCATCAACCAATAATCAATAGCTAGGTTTCATTACATCTAAGCAAACACAAGAAAAACCTAGCCTAGCATGTTAATATAAAGACAAACATAAGATAGGATCAAACAACACATAGACATATTGATTGATTAATGGAAGACTTATCTTTAATATAGCATGGATGAAACAAGGGTGAAAAACCCTTAAAAATACTGTAAAACTCGACCTAGGGTTTATCCAAAAGTTCTCTCCCTAATGAATGTAAAATAGAAAACTATATATAGATTTTACATCTTGACGGCGTCACGTTGTAGCCCCTGACGCCGTCACCTCGACGCCAAAACAACTCTTGGATTGCTCAGATCCCCTCTTGACACCGTCACCTTTTAAAACCTTCTGGGCCGTCTCCTTTTGCCCCAACACGTGACGGCCTAGGTGTCACAAAGCGTGACGCCGTCACGTTTTAAATCCCAAAATCTTTCTGGCACGTCTCGTGTAAACTTCATATCCACCTCTTTGTCAACACATGACTCCGTCACCTTATAAGGTGTGACGCCGTCAGGTACTGTTTCCAGCATATTTTGAGACTTTGTCGTTTTCTTCACTTTTATGCTCCAAAAACGTCCAAAATGCTTCCTTTTCCAGACTCCAAAGTACCTAAAATGACAAAAGGAACGATTTAAGGCAATATTTGATCAAATAATTACGGATTAGGGCTTAAATGACCCCCTAAAAGTGTAACACTTTTCGCCTCATCACGAGCTTACATACAAGTCGGATCTACCAAATTACACAAGAATCAAGATATAGAGAGTTTGGATTGAGAAGAGAAATGTAACAAAGGTTACGAGGTGTATGCCTATTCTTCAACACTTCGCTTCTTGGCGAATACGAGCGTTCTTCTCTTGCACTTTGAGATGGGATGGATGTGATCACTTGTTAACAACTTACAAAACATTAATGTGATCAAAGAAGAGAGTTTAGAAAGATTTAGGAAGACAGAAAGTTTTAGTGCTCAAGAAGTGAATTTTTCTGTTGGAATAGTGCAGTATTTATAAGCACCAGGAAGAGCGAGGGATGGTCCATTAAACACGGAAGGTCCTGTATATATAAGAGACCGTCCAATAGGACGCTCCTGTTTTTTTCTTGATGTGGTGAAATGTTTATCTGGTGAAAATTTAACTGATTTATGTAGGAAAAAACAAGATTTCAAATTCAATTATTTTCTTTTGAATAAAACATTTTTTATATTTGGAAAATTAATTTGTATAAGTAATTTATGTAAAAATGTTTTGTCACATTTTTAAAAATGTGAGTTTAAGAAAAAAAAAAACTTCTGTTAATACAAATATCACCTAAAAACGGTATTTATAATTTACGATCTTTGCTAAATTTTGTTAACGACAAAGTGTAAACTTAATTTTTAGCAAAACATAAATATAGTTTAAGTCTTTCATATATAAACTTTTATTTCAAACTAAACATCACATTTGCTATATTTACATTTCACATAAACATTTTTACAAGTTTTCTTTCATGTTAGTTAAAATCTAAAAATGGAAACTTTTATTTACATCATGCCTTGCATCATACATGTCTTATCAAATGATCTTTGTAAAGATATTTGATATATCTTGTTTAGATATACACACTACAATCTTGTAGTTGACTTTGGAAGATTTTGATCAGAATTGAGATAGATATGGAAAGATTTCTTAGAAGATTCTCTGTCAGACATGGCGGAACCTTGGAGCATAACAGACGGAACCCTCAAAAGGGTTCCGCTGGATCCGCGGCAGTGCTGAGGCTTTTTGCCTATAAATAGCAAGCCACATCCAAGAAGTCTTTCATCATTTACAATCATATTTTGCAATACACTCTCATTACATTCATCTAACTCAGTAGCATTTCATTTGTGTGAGATCTTTTGTAGCAAAGAAGATCACAAGTTCATCAAAAAGTTTACAAGTTTCAACATAACATTGCAAGACTTGTTAGCTTAGCATTGTGTAAACTCGTGTATTTTATACTTCACTTGATTGTATCTATTCAGTAGTGATCGGTTAGTATTTTAGTCCTTAAAATACATAGAGTGACGGGAGTGGTTCTACCCTTGTAAAAGAACTCGACATCTAGCTTTGTGTCGGTAATCTTGTGTAAGCGACATGTAAGGTTTTCTCCGCCGGTGAAATGAGCTTGTTGACTAGTGAAGGAAACTCTCGAGTTGGATACTCGGGGAGTGGAGTAGGGCAAAGAAAAAGAGTCCTTGTAGCCGAACCACTATAAACATCCATGTTGTGGTTTGATCGTTTCTTACTTTATCTTGCACTTTACTTATTGTCTATGAGTTGCATTTGTCGATTACACGTAAAATTTTCAAAGATAATTAAATTCAAAACCGGTAAACTATTCAACCCCCCTTCTAGTTTTCCACAACTTCTTTGATCACTTAACTATGTTGGTATATTGTTTGTTCATACACTTAGTGATGTTGTTGTCGAAACGAACTTTCTGGATTAAAAACTTATCAAGTATATTTTTGTGTAACATGTTTTTACATTTGTGATTATCAAAACTTATAGAGATTGAATAATACAAATGATATTTTTGACATTATTTGTATTAACACTTTAAGCTAAATGATTTCCTTACAGCTTTTGTAAGTGCCATATACTCCGCCTCTATAGCAGATAATGCAACAACATGATGTAGAGTTTTCTTTCCAACTCACAACACAATATGTACCATAAACACGTACCTGGTTATCAATCTACCCCTGTTAAGGTCTTTAGCATAATATGCATCCACGAAACCATCAACATCCACGTGCTTCCCTTGATATCTACCATACACTAGACATGCTCCAGCAATACCCTTCAAGTACTTCAAAATCCACTTCACTGCCTCCTAGTTGGTTTTACCTGGATTCACCAAATTCCTGCTTACAATGCTAACAGCGTACCCAATATTCGGTCTAGTGCAAATCTACTTCAAAACTTGATTCAAGTTCATGTAATTGCAGAGGGAGTTGAGCACGTTTTTGGAAAAGGAATTATTTTTCTCTTTTGGGTGATTCAGAGTAGGGTGTTTAGTTTTGGTTTAAAGAGATAAAGTTAACAAGTGTTTGTGGAGGATTTGTAAAGTGCATACTACATTTTTTCATTAAGTAATCTACCTTATTTTCAATCTTACTAAGCTTATGTTCGGAAATGGTTGAGACATTGGAAGGCAAGGATATTTCCTTGACCGTTTTGCTTGTACGTTCATGAGGGTCGTTCCAACTTTCATTTTCATAAAGGGCTAGGTCCTTTATTATAGCCCACGAGTCCTCCACATTTTTGTCACGAAACTTACCACTAGCTGTAACCACCGGTAAATTTCACCTTGTATTAAATCAATATAATATCCTAAACAAAGAATATTTATCCATTTTCTACGTATAAATTTTTTAGAAGATTAAAATAATGTTTAAATGTTACGATAAACCCACGACTCATATTAAATATTAAAATAGAGTGTGATAATAAGTTTTAACATTTTTATGAGCATTATCTTTTTTCTTACGTTGCCCTATTTTTTTAAGTTTGTAAATTAAGGGCTTAACCTTAATAATTATTGGGACCAAACTATACTCCGTAAGCTCAAGTTTTGTGCAAGAATTACATTAATACTTGTCTCACACACCCACCTTATACGACATACCACAAAGACACGTATCTTGTGGCATGTTAACTTATCTTACAAATGCTACACATGTAAAACCTTACCTTATTTACTCACCGCCTCACTCCCCTCTCTCTTTAATATTAGATGGATCAAACCCATTCTTCTCATTCTCTCACACTTCCCTGGTTCCCCCTCTCTTGCCACACGGAACACTCACCACACGCCTTACACCTCCATTGCTGGGCAACACCACCATACTTTGAAGGCCACCACCAAGGATTGCAAGAAAGGGTTTGGTTTGGATCAGTGATAACACCATACCACCACCTTGTCACCACCAACCATCAGCACAACAACAGTCATCCATCTCATGTTCAAGAGGATAGGGGTGCTTTGGGTTTGAGTTGATGGCCACAGAGGGCGGACCTAAAATGCCTTGGCTAGGTGGTTTCGCGGGCACCGCACCTTCAGAAACCCGAGCTCATGTTATAAGCGCATATGTAATTTTTATCAGGAAACCTACTTAGAAAATTAGTGGGAACGCACCTAAAAAAAAGATTAGATTGATATTAGGGAAGAACTGAAATTAAAGAAGTGGATTAGTTTGAAAATGATTGCTGAAGAAAGAAGAAGAAGAAGATAGAAAAGATGATTTGAAGAAAATTAAAATGGTGAAAAGTGGAGAGAGAATGAGGCTTGGGGAAGGATGAAGTAATAAGTACGGAGTATATGTCTTGTTTTGTTTGAAAATTGTCTAAGGTAACTTTTTTCTTTTCTTTTAAAGCGTTAAATGTTACTCCCCCTCTTATTTTAACATTATTGAATTTATTCATGAAAAGTGAAAGGAATACCCCCATTTGCTTCTTCCAGAAACTTGTCGTGAAGCATGTATGAATATATACTCTACAAACAATTAACTTTTTTTTAGTTGAATGTTAGTTGTAACGCACCACTGACGCGCGACCCGAACCCCGACCTCGGCTGAAGNTTCAAGTACTTCAAAATCCACTTCACTGCCTCCTAGTTGGTTTTACCTGGATTCACCAAATTCCTGCTTACAATGCTAACAGCGTACCCAATATTCGGTCTAGTGCAAATCTACTTCAAAACTTGATTCAAGTTCATGTAATTGCAGAGGGAGTTGAGCACGTTTTTGGAAAAGGAATTATTTTTCTCTTTTGGGTGATTCAGAGTAGGGTGTTTAGTTTTGGTTTAAAGAGATAGAGTTAACAAGTGTTTGTGGAGGATTTGTAAAGTGCATACTACATTTTTTCATTAAGTAATCTACCTTATTTTCAATCTTACTAAGCTTATGTTCGGAAATGGTTGAGACATTGGAAGGCAAGGATATTTCCTTGACCGTTTTGCTTGTACGTTCATGAGGGTCGTTCCAACTTTCATTTTCATAAAGGGCTAGGTCCTTTATTATAGCCCACGAGTCCTCCACATTTTTGTCACGAAACTTACCACTAGCTGTAACCACCGGTAAATTTCACCTTGTATTAAATCAATATAATATCCTAAACAAAGAATATTTATCCATTTTCTACGTATAAATTTTTTAGAAGATTAAAATAATGTTTAAATGTTACGATAAACCCACGACTCATATTAAATATTAAAATAGAGTGTGATAATAAGTTTTAACATTTTTATGAGCATTATCTTTTTTCTTACGTTGCCCTATTTTTTTAAGTTTGTAAATTAAGGGCTTAACCTTAATAATTATTGGGACCAAACTATACTCCGTAAGCTCAAGTTTTGTGCAAGAATTACATTAATACTTGTCTCACACACCCACCTTATACGACATACCACAAAGACACGTATCTTGTGGCATGTTAACTTATCTTACAAATGCTACACATGTAAAACCTTACCTTATTTACTCATCGCCTCACTCCCCTCTCTCTTTAATATTAGATGGATCAAACCCATTCTTCTCATTCTCTCACACTTCCCTGGTTCCCCCTCTCTGCCACACCGAACACTCACCACACCGCCTTACCACCTTCCATTGCTGCCACACCACCATACCTTGAAGGCCACCACCAAGGATCAAGAAAGGGTTTGGTTTGGATCGTGATAACACCATAGCCACCACCTTGTCACCACCACCATCAAGCACAACAACAGTCATCATCATCATGTTCAAGAGGATAGGGCGCTTTGGGTTTGAGTGATGGCCAATGGTGAGGTGTGCAAACTTCATGATTTTGTGGTGAGGTGTTTTCTCTCCCTCAAAACATGTTCCATTTTGACAATGTAAAGCAAGATTTGTTTTAATGGAGGAACATAGTTTGAAGACTAGAAGTTTGCACACACCAAGAGTAATCACAAATCAAACAAAAAATAATAAAGAAATATGATTGTACCCGTGTCAAATGTTATTAAACATCACCGAAGGTCGTGAAGACTGGATCAGGTCGTTGAAAGAGTCAGACCGGAAATGAAGGTTTGGCTTCTATGTAGCTTTCAAGTCATCTGATCTAATTATCCCTTCTCAATCTTTCCTCAATGGGGCGACATAATGAATTCAATTCCCCCTAATTCATGCTTGTAGCTTTTTCGTACACTTCTTTTTGGCGAGGTTTCTGAATCAGCTTCCCCCTAAACTGACAACCATCCTCTTCAGATTCGAAACTTTGATGCAGTTAACATGTCTTCTAACTTTTGACATTTTGAGTACGCAACGGAATTTGTAGACAACATAGTCAACCACACCAAACAAATCTGAGTAGTCAATTAATCACAGTTATGCTCAACGCGGAAGCTCGTTGGGGGTAACTTGCAAGAAAGCAGCGGGATATTCTCACGTATGTAGGCTACTTCACACAAAACAGACTGCGAGAGTTGAAACGATTACACCAAAAATCACAAAATTGGACCACTGATCTTCTCTGCGGACGTCTCTCCGGTAGTAATAAAATTGTAAGCTCGATCACGTGAGTCTATTATGCATCCCTGATGTGCACATTTCTTCCCCCTGATTGCAGATCCTCGTGGAAGATGAGTGTTTTCGCAAAGAAATCAAGAAAAGTCAAAGAACGCAACAGAACAACCACTCTCTCTTCCCCCACGATGTCTTCGCGGAATCGGAAGCATACACACTATGTTTACGATGGAAAACGGAGGCAGCGTAACCTCATATGTCCAATTAAGCGAACAAGTGTGAAGTACCATAAATAGCCCATGAGAATCAACTGCTGATAACATCTCTTATCCATTGGTGAGTTGAAGGGTGATGTTGATAAGTATCACGCAAATTTGACGGATCCAAATTGCAAGAAGACGACTCTTCAATATCAGGAACGGTTGCAGCCGATGCAAATGGATTGAAGAAAACATTTCTGTCATAATTTGCAGGTGTGGGTACTTGCTGTTGGTGCAGATCTTCAGCTGTGTTGTCTGTGTTGGAAGCGATCTGTTATGCCATCATTGTTGGTGATTCAACTGGAGGTGCATCGTTTGCAACAGTAGTTGTTGTAGAATCAGGTGTATCAACTGTTGGACTATTATCAGGTTAAGCAGCGGAATTGGTGGATACATCTGGTGCACTTTGTACAAGAGAATCATCGAACAGTGGAGCAAACAGTGTTTCCAATTGTTGACGGTTGAGTGACAACTGTTCAGCTGAAGGATCTGAAAACTTTAGACGGTTGGTTGCGGGTCCTAAGCTGTGGTGCTCAGAAGCCATAATGTTAAGCTCGGGTCCGAAACTGAGTTGTTCCGAAGCCATACAATTAAGTTCGGGTTTCGTACTGAAGTATACGAAAGCCATTCCTGTTCAATCTGTTAAGAAAGAAAGAAGACAAAACAGAGAACAAGGATCCCCAAGTGTAATTGGGTTCCGGATGTTAGAAGCATAAAGTTGTAGTGTCAATTATCTTCTTGACACCAGAACACACTTTATCAATGATTTCCTTTCTCTTCTCAGGGATAGTTTCTGTGGATTTCACATTAGTTTTGGTGCAAATGTCTAATATCTTTCCTGTAGGAATCCACCTAAGACCAATCATTTTGAAAATTCTACCCGTGGGTACCCACCTAAGGTTAGATCTAGGAGATGTTTTCCTCTTTGGTGCAGTGGAATGAAATGTGGGAGCATCACTTGGTTGAGAAAACCTATGTCCTATATTGATCCACTTCTTAGGTTTCTGAATCTTAACTTTTGGTTCAACGGGTTTGTTTGTCTTACACGATTGTGCCTTTGCACGTGAATTTCCTTTTGGTAGATATTTTGAAGCACAAACATCATGATTATTTACGCAACTACTCTTAGAAGCTAGCCAATTCCTATTAGTTTGTTGAGTACTTTTAGGTTTTGGTTTGCTACTACTAATAGTGGAAGGCATCACACGAGGTTTTGAACCTAGAATTCCGTCCTTTTGAAGTAGTGCCTTTTTCCTAGCCTTTTCTAGATCATAGTTCTTGTACATGTCATTTTTATCATAAGACTCTTTACTTTTAATGCTCGTTTTAGACACGTTTTTCGAACTAATCCTAGATGAGCCGGACATAATCATGTGTTTAGGTTTAGCAGAAACAGATGCATTTTCCTTTGGCCATGAATGTGGAGTGACTGGTTTTGTCAAATGATTTATCTCAACAACTTGGGAGGCAAACCGAGATTTTGAAGATTTGGCTCGTTCAGATTTAAATGCAGTTGGTTGTCTAATCACTGATGGTTTTCTGATTGTTTGAATAGGCGGTTTCCCCAAGATTGATGGTTTTACAAACTTAGTATCCACACTCTGGCCAGTCAATCTTCTTAATTTGTTTTGCAATGCAGCATTTGCAAACCCTTGTGCTTGAATTTGACCTTTTAAAAGCTCATTTTCCTTAACTAATGTATCCACACGTTTACTTTGTTCATTCAAAAATTGACCATTGTTGCCCGAATTTAGAGATTCGTTTTGCAATTTAAGTTCAAGTGAGATGCAATGTGCCTCAAGTTTTGAAAAATCTTTTTGAAACTGGGCAATGGTCTTTTTGAGAAGAATACTTTCAGACTCAAGAGTTTGGTTTGACGTTTTACTCAATAGATTATCAAGCAAGGGCTCAGACTCAAAACATTTGTCAAGACATTGGACAACATTCTGGTCAACCTCTCCTTCATTTCTGAATTCAGGTTGCTCAGATTGTTGTTTATCATTAGCAGACATAATATGAACAACAGTAGATTGTACCTCAACCATTAGCTCTTTGTCAAAGTTGGGTTCTGTGTCGTAGATGGGTATGACATCTTCCTCAACCATCTGTTCTTTGTCAAAGTTGGGCTCTGAGTCATAGGAGGGTCCGATCTCTGCATAATCAGCGTCTGAATCATTCTCTAATCTGCTGCTGTCATCCGACTGTTCTAATTCTGTCCCATTACTTTCCTTGTCAACCAAACTAGCATCTAATGCTTTATCCATATTAACTTTCCCTTCTTGAGTCTGCGATTTACTTTCATTCACCCTTCTGTTAAACTCTCTTTCATGAAGTATTCTTTCAGCAATCAACTTCTCAAGAGAATCCATTAGTTGGAGCAGTATGTCTTTGAAACTTTGAAAACCAAGTCGAGTGTATTCAAGAAAGTACTTGCTTGCTATGAGAGAGTCATCGTCCGAATATAACCTCGTACGGATGAATTGCTGAAACTGTTTCTTAAGTACACTAAAGGCAGCCGTGGATCCATTCTCGTGAAGTTCTTCTTTGTTAAGTTGATTTTCAAGTTGATCCATGTTGAGGAACATCGTATGAGTGAAAATCTCAAGGTCTTCTCCAAAGAAGGATGGAAATGCCCGTTTGAATCCATTCTCGAGACGAGTGCCAGCTAAGTCTTTGTTTGAGAGAAGCTTAAGGTGTGAATGAAGTAATATAAAAGACGCCATGCATTTTTCTTTGCATAATTTCACAACTGGATCTTCAGAATCATCAGTAGCATGTGTGTCGTACACTGGGTCTGTGTCATCCATGTGAAGTTCCTGCATGCTTGTCATTAACATCACATCTGCTGTGTCGGGCTCTAAATCTTCATATTCATCATCAGATGGAATATTTGCCATAAAACTTTGCAAAGCAACATTGTGATTACCCCCTTCATCTTCCATGTGGCTAAGTGTGGCATCGACTTCTGCTTCAGTATCAAAGAGTGGAGTTGAATCATACTCTTGAGCTTCCACATTTGCCATATTTTCCGTATTTGCCATGAATGCCATGATTGGTTCGATAAGCTCTTCTTCATCATCAGTATCTTCCATAGTGTTTAAGCATTCAGAAGTTGAAGCCATAACGCCTTTGCCTTTCTCAGTGGATACTTGTCCAAGCTTCACTAAATTTTGCAGAAGAGATTGCATATGACCATAGAGTGAACCTCGATGGTACTGTGGAATGAAGATAGGTTCAGGCTCATTTGGATGATGGAAGAAGAAAACACCAGCAGCAGGGGAGTAACTGAATGAATCATGAACAACGGCTGGAGATGGTGGAGCTGGGAGAATAGTCTTCTTTAGCTTCATGCTTAAGCAAGATTCAAGAATTTCCCTCATTCTATAGTGATGAAGTTCTTCGGCGCGATGTAGAGATTCCAGATGTTCCCACATTGCATGAGCACTGGTATCATAGTCGAAGTGCATGTAGATAGAATTGGGAAGTCCCATGGAAATAAACCATCCAACCTGTAGGTCAGCATCATACTGAGCAAGGTCTGAAGCACTCAAATCTTCCTTCGTTTGTAATTTTATAATCCCTGGTGTGTCAGAGATGAATTTCATTTCATATGGACCATCTTGAATTGACTTAAGCATAAGATCTGCGTGAGGACGATCATTGAGCCATTGTAAAAATCTTTGTTTCCAATCAGTGTATGTTCCTGGTAGCAACATTGGAGGCCTAGATTCAGTGCCGTAGAGCAGAGTATCACGAATGTTGGAGCTGTGACTTTGATGTAGAAACGGTTGCTGATGAGAATTTTGGTGAGGAAGGTACTTAGAAGAAGGTGGTTGAGACATAATTGATGACATTTCTCTCCACCTATAATCTATAAGCATGAATATATGGTGACGTAACAAACACTTTAAGCTAAATGATTTCCTTACAGCTTTTGTAAGCGCCATATACTCCGCCTCTATAGTAGATAATGCAACAACATGATGTAGAGTTTCTTTCCAACTCACAACACAATATGTACCATAAACACGTACCTGGTTATCAATCTACCCCGGTTAAGGTCTTTAGCATAATATGCATCCACGAAACCATCAACATCCACGTGCTTCCCTTGATATCTACCATACACTAGACATGCTCCAGCAACACCCTTCAAGTACTTCAAAATCCACTTCACTGCCTCCTAGTTGGTTTTACCTTGATTCACCAAATTCCTGCTTACAATGCTAACAGCGTACCCAATATTCGGTCTAGTGCAAATCTACTTCAAAACTTGATTCAAGTTCATGTAATTGCAGAGGGAGTTGAGCACGTTTTTGGAAAAGGAATTATTTTTCTCTTTTGGGTGATTCAGAGTAGGGTGTTTAGTTTTGGTTTAAAGAGATAGAGTTAACAAGTGTTTGTGGAGGATTTGTAAAGTGCATACTACATTTTTTCATTAAGTAATCTACCTTATTTTCAATCTTACTAAGCTTATGTTCGGAAATGGTTGAGACATTGGAAGGCAAGGATATTTCCTTGACCGTTTTGCTTGTACGTTCATGAGGGTCGTTCCAACTTTCATTTTCATAAAGGGCTAGGTCCTTTATTATAGCCCACGAGTCCTCCACATTTTTGTCACGAAACTTACCACTAGCTGTAACCACCGGTAAATTTCACCTTGTATTAAATCAATATAATATCCTAAACAAAGAATATTTATCCATTTTCTACGTATAAATTTTTTAGAAGATTAAAATAATGTTTAAATGTTACGATAAACCCACGACTCATATTAAATATTAAAATAGAGTGTGATAATAAGTTTTAACATTTTTATGAGCATTATCTTTTTTCTTACGTTGCCCTATTTTTTTAAGTTTGTAAATTAAGGGCTTAACCTTAATAATTATTGGGACCAAACTATACTCCGTAAGCTCAAGTTTTGTGCAAGAATTACATTAATACTTGTCTCACACACCCACCTTATACGACATACCACAAAGACACGTATCTTGTGGCATGTTAACTTATCTTACAAATGCTACACATGTAAAACCTTACCTTATTTACTCACCGCCTCACTCCCCTCTCTCTTTAATATTAGATGGATCAAACCCATTCTTCTCATTCTCTCACACTTCCCTGGTTCCCCCTCTNTCGGATTGCTAGACACAGTGGCTTCTTCGGGAAGCTCAATGGTGTTTCGATAGCCTTCGTGGCTAGCACGGGAGTACTCACCTAGAGTACGGACTCTAGGTTGGTGTAGTGGTTTTGGTGGAAAGGAGGGTTTTGTGGATCGGGTTGGTTGTGTGGTGGATTCACATTCTCTATAATGGTCAATGGAAAAGCTTTAAGAACAAAAACACAAAGAAAAAGATAGATTAAAAAAAATATCATCTGATAGGAATCTAGTGAGTAGACCTAAACAAAATAGAAATTGGAATCTAGACTATTCCCCAGCAACAGCGCTAAATAATTTGATGCTGCAGATTACAACACCAAATTTTTACAATCCTCCTAGGCAGAGTACCTAACCGTTGTAGTGAAGTATAGTCAAGACTCATGGGATTGATCGTTCTCTAGAGAAATAGTGAGGTAGGTTTGAAGTGTATATAGAATTAAGTCTAAGGGTTGAAGGAAGATTTTTTTTTGGAAATTTATGTTTCATTTAAAAACAAGTAAAAATCAGAGGTTTAAGAGAGATTGGTTTTAAACTAATTCAACTACTACTAAACTAAATACGATAAAAATAAATGACAAGAAAAGTAAAGTGGTGGCAAACTTCTTATATGACGAAAAGCGTATTTACCTACAATTTCACTACTCTCTAGTTATCTCTTACTATGTTGTCGAGTTGTCATGTCATTACTAATGTAATATGAAGTATTCCTAATTTCTTGTTGTAGGTTGGTTAGTCCCACGTCTATAGAGTAACCTAAGTGAACGATGGTTGTATGATTAGTCAAACTCACCAAATAACTAAATACGCAATAAATCCCTTTCGCAAATTAATAACTAGGTCTCATGCAATCCTAAATAAACAAGAGATGAAAAACAAAGTAATTAATAACTAGGTTTCATGCAATCCTAAATAAACAATAAACAGTTTAGCCTAGCATAGTAACATAAAGAGAAGCAAATAAACAAATCAAACAATAACACATAGACAGGATTGATTAAATAACTTATCTCAATAATACATAAGGTCTTCAATGGCCAAGAAAGCCTAAAAAGTTGCTAAAAACCTGCTATAGCTCGGTGGTATAAGTTCCTCCATAGTTGCACACACAATAATGAAAACAAACCATTTGTGTTTATAGATTTTTGGTTGTGACGACGTCATTTTATAAGTGTGACACCGTTAGCTCGCCGCCAATTAGGGTTTCAAGATTGCACCAACTTAAATGTGATGGCATCACTTTCGAGGTGTGATACCTCAGCTTCTTCTGAAGCTGTCTTCACAAGTCTTCTCCAACCACTGAATCGTCAGCTTCCTATGGTGACGGTGTTACGCTGTGGTTGTGAAGCCGTCATGTCACATGGCCTTTGTCGTTTTTCTTTGTTTTTCCGTCCAATCAATCCCAAAGCATGTATTCCAGCAATTGCTCCCCCAAGTACCTAAATAAAAGCAAAATAGGGCAATATATGATCAAGTATGTACGAATTTAGAGGCTAAATGACCCCTAAAAAGCGTATGAAATTACACCTCATCAGTAAACCCTAATCATCCTTATATGGCGATCAACCAAAGAGATAAACCATTTGGTTTCGTCAACTAAGTCGACTAATGGTGTCCACTTAAGGGTTTTGAACAAGGTTTTTGACCCTTTTTCTTTGCTTTGTCAGATCGCACGAGAGGGAGAGAGGAGAGGGAAAACTTTTAGGGTTTTGAGTAGTATTATGAATGCATCAATAATCCCCTAAAAAGCCTTGTTATTTATAGGATAACAGGGAGAGTTCTAGAGGGATTAGGAACCTCCTTAAGTTTCACAAAAAAACACAAACACACCCCCTATCGGTGGTTCGGCCGACTTTCCTACAAAGGGATTTGGTTGTTGTCTTTTATCATTATTAACCCCTTAATATTTATCCCGGATAAATATCATGCTTTTGTTAAAAATCGTTTATCCCTTAAATGAAAATAATGTCGTATTTTCATTTACTCGTTACTCTCATTTCATTTCGTAACTCATTTCTTATTTCTGCTTGCATTGTTCTGTTTAGTGTGCACTGGTGTGACCCTTCGGCATTTTCATGAAGGAAAATGTGAAAGTTGTTGTGTTGTTTGCGCACAAATTTTTTCAATATTGATGCTCACCATTGTAACATGTATAACACGAAGTTAACATTCTAACATATATAACACGAAGTTAACACAAGCTAGCTATAATAACATAAATATGAATACCCGTTGCTTTCTTTTTTCTTCTAGTTCATTACTCGCTTTAATGATGGTTTAGGCACTCCTTGGCATACACTTGGCTTTCAAGATCACATGAACATAGAAATATCACTCTATAACCATTAGAACTTAGAGAAACATCTATACACATAAGTTACATCATGTTTCACTAACCTTTATACAAGAGCTAAAGTGCATAATTTTGGACAGTCTGCTTCACTTTGCTGATTTGACCAACTTAGGATTTAAATTAAGACCTTATGCTAAATTTATTGGAAAATTGACTCAAAGAAATTCAAATGTTGTTCTGACCTCATCGATATCCGATAAACGGTTGTTTTTATATATTTTTCTGAAGACAACATAAATTTTGTGCAGGTTGCCGTCCCGTTTTCATATTTGGCCAAAATATGTAACGTTGTAATGTGTCGTAGGTTTAGTAAATGTAAATTCTATGGGCTATGGACTTGGTGAAATGTTATGTTAAATAGAGAAGGTTTCATAAGCCTTAGAAAAGATGTAAACCAAGCCCATAAGCCAAGCCCATGAAAAGCCTACCATCTTTGTAAAGACTATAAATACCCCCACACCTCCTCACTTGAGAGGTTGGTTGCTTAGGGGATAGTTTAGTCTGTGTAAGGTATGTTTCATTAATAAAAGTCTCTTTCTCTCACTACTCTCTCTCTCTAGTTATACTCAAGATTCTTGAGTGAAATAGTTAGTTCTATGGTCCTACAAGCGGTATCAATCGCCTAGGGATAATTTTAGGTTGTTTTAGATTGTTTTTGGGTGCAAAATCTCGTGTTTTGGGCTGCTGTTACATACTTTGTCGAGTAAGAGTTGAAGTTTATCGAGTAAGCTACTAGTTTTATCGGCTAAGGGGTAGTTTTGTCGGCTAAGGGAAGGCTTTATCGAGTAACACATTGAGTAAGCCAATTGTTCTATCGAGTAAGCTTTGGCTTTATCGAGTAAGTTCATTTTTGGCGAGTTAGCCATTATTCCTTATCGTTAATCGAGTAAGGACTTTACTAGGGTACTTCTAAACGAAAGTCTACTTCATTGAACCTAGGGTATCGAGTAAGGAACTTATTTATCAAGTAAGGTAACTTAATCGAGTATTGCTTATCAAGTATTGGTTATCGACTAAGGACTTTCGTTATCGAGTAAGGACAAGGACAAGTATTATCGAGTAAGGCAAACTTATCAAAACCCTATCGAGTAACAACTTATTTAGTTTCGTCGAGTAAAGTTATCAAGTAAGCCCACTAGTAAAGTTTATCGAGTTAGCCCACTAGTAATTATCGAGCAAGCCCACTGGTATATTGACTTATCAAGTAAGGAATTTATCAAGCTAGCTACTTTTTCCGAGATAGAATTTCAAACTTCATGTAACACCCCAACCCGATAAGGGTAGAAGCACTACATTACGGTGACATATCAAAGCATATACAGACATACAACATAAGTAATACAAAAGAATTTCAAAGGTTACAAAGTAATAATCTGGAATACAAGGTTACAAAAGAAC